>APFE030170399.1:4767-21750 GCA_000404065.3 Pinus taeda | reverse complement strand
GGTATCCCTCTGTCATGGAAGGATGTGTTTTGAAATTCTACTTGATGGCTTTGTGTGTGAGGTGGGTTCCTTCGAACTCTAATTTGGATGCCTCCTTTGCATTGTTTTTCGAACTCGTGCCAACTATTTGCTATTTTTCCTCTTTTTTTCCCCTATTCTTGATCTCAGTTAAGAATTTCTTGGACGGTAATCTACACAGAGAATGCTCTTACCTATTTTAGATATGTGTTGTGTTGGATGTAGTAGTTTTTTCTTACCTAATTAGCTATATGATCAAGGAAGTTGATCCTCCCTAGTTGTATGAAACTCCTCTTTACATTAATGAAAGATGTGATATTTTTTTCCTCTAAGAAAACACAACTAATTGATTTGTGCCATCAAGTTAATAAAATTCTAGTTACTTTTTAGTTTAATTTTTCATTACGGTAGTATGTCGGAACAATACAAACACATACTTTAGACATATTATATTATTATTATTATTATTAGTAGTAGTAGTAGTATTATCTAATTTTAGCATCATGACCAAGCGAGACACCAAATTGATGTATGAGACCCAGATGTTTGTGGGACAAGGGACCCACCTCAGTCAACAATTTGATTGCTAAGTATAAGAAGGCATACATACTTTAACCCCCTCTGGTTTCGAACATGTTACCTCATAGAAAGAAACATATGTTCTTAACCATTAGACCCATTCAAAATTTATAGTTTCACTCTCTTAACAGTATCATAGGATATATTGAGTCACCTCCCATAAGATTGAAAATTTGTTAACTTTGAAAATAACTGCATATTATATCAAACTTTGTGTATATATAGAGGACATTGTTTCCATTTTTTTTGTCATAAGATATATAATGAGTAACTTGTAAAGTTTCCATACTGAAATATAAAATGAAGATTGTAAATTTAATATAAATATGGAATAAGTAATTGGTTAGTAATGTGTAAACTTATATCAATTATTTTTTGATCTAATTTATAAAACTTATAAATTCAAAATTATGTGTAACTTTAAAATTGCTAAAGATATAAAGATATATATCGCAACATATATAAATGTAAATGTAAATATAAATGCGTTTGTGTTCAAAGTTAGAGAACAAATTAAAATATATTAAACATAAATTGGACTTAGGTAGAAGAAGATAAAAAATATTAATAATAATTAAGGAAGATAAAAAATATTAATAATAATTAAGGAAATGATAGTAGTCAATAGTAAAGTGGTGAAAGATGATGCAAAGTAGTAATAACACTAAAAATGTTGAATATTATGTGTTGTATATTTGTGAAATTCTTTTAATAGAAAAAAAACATTATTAAAACATTATATATATTATATAAAATATATATGCATTCATTGTTTGGATAAGTGTTTAATATATATTAGGTTGGATTTATAACTATATTCATGTTCACATATATTAACTTGAATGGTGGGGTAGAATATGATTTTGAGAGGAAGATATTTCCATATAGTTTGGAGATCATTCTAAGTATGTTCATGAGTTATTAAATGTAACTATATGAAATCAATTTCATATATTAATGTGTATATATATGAATATGTAAATATTGAATTTCTATGAGTATATATATAGTCTTACATTATGCACAATAATTAATTTTTGGTTATTTTTTATATTATGAATATTGCATTTTGGATTGTTAGGAAAGTGGTTGAATAAACCTATTTTTCAGAATACTTATGTTATATCCACAATATATACACTATATTTTTTAGTTTTTTTTTTTTCCTTTCTTCAAATTGATTCATTGTGGGATGGGAAGTATTTATTCAAATATTTAGAAACTAATGACGTTAGAATATCAATAAATAACATTACAATGAAATGTTATTATTTTTATTGTGAACAATTTGTGACACAAAAAATAGAACAACCAAAATGTTGAATTCTTATTATTAACAACTTACATCCATCTTATCCTTGGATTTATCAATCTATTTCAACTCTAGATTTATCAAGCCCCGAAGAGTGATCAAATGTGTTGAGGTACAAACTTCCTTTAGGCTGCAAAACTTGAAAAAATGTTTGCATCGGTGCTTGAGAGCTCTTGGTTATGTTTAGGTTTTATAATATATATATTTATATATATATTATATATATATATATATAATATATATATATATAGTATGGAAAGGAATAAACATTTCCAACTACCATAAACAATTTAATTGTAGTTTTATTTTGTTACACAATATTATACATAGTTTACAATAAGACATTATTCAGGAAGGGGAATTTTCATATATTTTATTTTATAATAGATATCTTAATATTTTTTTCATTTACTTTATTTTTTTTTATATAAACACATATCACCAGCAAACAATGTCTTCAGATGATCATATTAAAAAGAAAGAAAAATGAAGGATCACTGAATGTGTTGAAAAATCTTCATTTTTTTTGTCTTACCCTATTTCATCATATGATAAAACATAGTGATTGAATCTAAAAGTTCCTCCAAAATAGTCCATGTTCTAGTGTTTATATTTACTTGAATTTTTCAAGTATATGCAATCAATAAACACCAAATTTCTCTAGTTTTATGTCCATAAATGAGTATGGAAGCAAGACATTTCTTCATAATCGTGTTTTTACTATAAAGCAAAATTCTCAAATAAAATATGAGTTTCTAGGGGTTAAGCTGAAAAAGCATAAAATTCACAATTTTATACTTAAAAAACAAGCTAAAAAGTGTTTCCCAATTTCCTGCTTTCATATATATCTTTAATATAAAATTTGACAACCTTTACTCTTAAAAATTGTAAAAAGTGTTTCCCAATTTCCTACTTTCATAAATATCTTTAATATAAAATTTGACAACCTTTACTCTTAAAAATTGAACTTATTAAACTACCCTCAGCACTACTATAATTGAATAACCAACATAACTTTTCTTTCCAATTTTACCTTTACTCCACCCAACATAAGCTTTCTCTCCAATTAGACTATTTCCCAATGACAATGTTTCTTGTATAAGTTTTAAAAAAATTGGCAAAATCCACCTTTTAAAGTTAACCTCCTAACAATTATGAGACAACAATAAAATCCACAAAACTGACATATTAATTCCCATATCATTTTCAAAAAACATTATTTATATATTAATATAAAATATATTTAGATAAATCAATTTAACTTAGTATTAAACTCCACCATCAATATTTTCCCAACTCAACTTTTCAATGTTTAAAAAAATATAAAATAACAAAAATCTACAAAAACAATTGCACAAGGGATATTACATTAACAAAACTGAAACGATGCTTGTTGTCCATTGCCAAGTGGCATAGAAACTCCCCCAAAAAAAACCATTCATAAAGCCACAACCAATTAATTAATTAAAAAGTTATTAAATGATGGTGATCAACGAGAAATTTGATCCCTCCTTTTCGATATTACAACAAAGAAAATTCACGTTGCAGTAGGTCTTGATCATCCATTCTATTTAAAATATAAATTCATGAGGACCTCTTCCAAAATAGATCATTATGACTGTTAATTTTTTATTTTCAAATAGATTAGAAGTAATAGGACTACTAAATTTACTACATTCAAACTATAGCTACCCCATTCAGACGAATTAGCAGAAAATTTCGAAAATACTGCGGTTAGATTTGGTTGGTGAATTCGAAGTTTTCCACGTGGCTGGCTCTTCGTACACCCCTTCGCATCCATGAAATCGGATACTGTCTCTTAAATTTGCATACAGCTATGAGTTTGGGATATTCGGTTCACCAATGTGATACTGTCACTTAACTTAATTTGTAAAAACTTATGGTTTAATGATAGAGTAGGCTATGTAAAAATATAATTGTAAAACAGGGTACATAAATATATGCAGGCATGTGTTTATCAAATTCAAATAGATATAATTATAATATTCACAGTTTTGTATTGTAAAGAATAATAAATAATAAATATGGTTATTAATTATTATAATGTAAATTCTGGTTTAGTAGATTAATGAATAATTGGTATGGTTTGTTAATTGTTAGCCAGCAAAATTTGGTTTGTTTTATTTTATGAGTAATTAATAATTGACTATAAACATGTATATTTAAAAAAAAATTGTATATGATTTTATTTTAAATATAACTGTGATGTATATATGTATATTTAGAAAAATGTTTGTATATGATTTTATTTCAAACATAAATATGATATGTAATATGGAATCTATATGATTCACTCTAGTATAGAATTTGAATAAAAGTTCAGTTTACATTACACATCATATAATGAGTTTAATTGTGTATATGGATGAGTACAGAAAGTCCAGTAGTATGCTATTTTAATGTAAAATTATTCATTTTGTTTAATATATCACAATTATTTTTAAGATGTTTTTAAGATTTTCTTTATTATATTGTATATTTCAACTTTTTAAAATATTAGAAAAATAATGTATTGAAGTGTGTAAGATGTGTATTGGTAAATTTAATCTCAAATTCAAACTTGATAACTATAATTTAAACCATGTATCCATTTTAATAAATAACCACACCGCTAATAAAACAATCTGATTAATATCCACATCCTTATATCTATTAAAAATGCTATGAGGTGGTTTCAAAACTTATAAGGATTGGATTCAAGACATCATCTAATTTTTTTTAAGCCTCTGTCAAAACATTTCTCATTTTTTGTTGCTAATTATACACAATCATGATTATATTTGCAAAGTAAATTTAATCACTATTTTGACGCCAGAACTAAGGAGTTGAGGAGCAATAATTAAATCCTATGCTATAGGTTTTTAATTGAGCTGGGTTGTATATGCCCACCTTTCTAGTTTGCCAAACAAATAAATCCTATGTTATTGGGCTTTAATTGAGTGTCCCCTGTATATGCCTATTCCCACTGTTCGATTTTGCCAATCGAAAAGTGAACATATATAGTCCCCACTCAATTAAAGTCAATAGTGTAAGATTTATTTGTTGCCCAATTAAAATACCTTAACATGTAATAGAATAATGTGTGGATAAGATGTGATTGTAACCTCATCCATAGCTACCATATTTATTAGGTGAATCTCTTCTAACCACCTTTAAAGCTGTCAAGATAATAAATTTGTTAGGGTTCCATTAATCTCCCACCGCCTCAAACACTGTCATAATAATAAATTAATAAATTATATTAGGGTTAGCTGTCAAAATCTAAGGCAAAATAGAAAAGTGAGCATATATAGTACCCACTCAATTAAAGCCCAATAACATAAGATTTATTTGTTGCCCAATTAAAGTACCTTAACATGTAATAAAATAATGTGTAAATAAGATGTGATTGTAACCTCATCCATAATTACCATATTTATTAGGTGAATCTCTTTTAACCACCTTTAATGCTGTCACGACAATAAATTTGATTAGGGTTCCATTAATCTATACAGCCTCAAACACTGTCACAATAATAAATTAATAAATTATATTAGGGTTAGCGGGTAGCCCTACTTTCTTTACACTTTCGGTGTTAGGGTTTCAAAACGCTCATCTCAAGACTCGATGGCATAAAACTTTTTTCCCTATGTCATGTCACCGGTCATATCGAATGAATTTGTGAATATATCTGATCTAATTTCTCGCCTCTTCATGTATCTCAGAGGCTTCTTCATTAAATTGATTATGACATCTCATTAATTTCATATTCCCTGCATTCTCTATATAATGCTGCTCTCACAGCTCTCACAGCTCTCTACACACGAAAGTGAGTGGGACAATTAGAGGGTATTACTGTGACTGGTATACGAGCTGAACAACAATCATGAGGAAGTCTGGAGGAGGTGGTGGGGGGAAGTCTGGAGGTGGTGGGGGTTAAGTCGGGAGGAGGTGGTGGTGGCGGGGGCAAATTGGGTGGAGGTGGAGGAGGAGGTGGTGGGGGGAAATCGGGTGGAGGAGGTGGTGGGGAAAGGTCTGCTGGTCCCCATGGATCAGGGGGGAAATCTGTGGGCTCACATCCGTCCGCAGGGAAGCCAGGAGGCTCCGGCAGTAGCGTTGGGAAGTCGAGCAGTTCGGCCATGCAGTGTAAGCCTGTAGCCGGGAATTCCGGGAGCGGGAATTTGAGCCGTTCAGAAGTTGGACACTTTTCAGCCGATCCCAAATCTCTCCGCTTCACGCAGGAGAGTATAAAGGGTTCGTTTAGAAAAGGGCCCATGAGTGGCGTCAAATTGCACGACGCTGTAGAGGAAGTGAAGGCGGGATCGTCACGTCCCGCTAGTAGCGGGCTTCAAGTCCACAGAGGACAGAATGGCGAGCTCTGGTGCGAGAACAACCGAAGCCTGTATGTAGCGCGCCAAGCTGGTGTCCCATCAGTTGACGTTAAGGTAAATTCAAATGACTTCAAGTCAAGGCGCCTTGGAGATACAACCAAGGATAAACTGAGGGACCCAAATTTTCTTCCGACTATCAGGGGCCCCGGTGTCTGATGGACTGGAACTTTATCGACAGGCAGCCTTATGGTGAATATTTTAATTATAACGTATAGAGTGATCTACAGCTAGTGTACTTTGTTTTGTTTTCTGTCAATTGATGTATTGTGTTTTGTTTTGTTTTCTGTCAACTGGTGTACTGTGTTTTGGGGGTGTAAGGAACTTTTGGCTTGAGCGTTTTCAGTTATGTGAATATTAATAAAAATATGATGGCCTCTTCGGTGGCGTTTTTGAGATTGTATTATAGCCTTTTTTCATGTGTGCTTTTGTGTTTTGATATGTTTAATTAACTGCCTTCACTTGTGGATATAACTGTCGTGGAAAAGGATTCCACTTCTGGTTTTCACTGTCATGACAAAGGATTCGAAGTTGTATGTTGTCATTTGGCCCACTCTAATCTACGTAACTCGTTCCAAAATTCGAAGTATTCATAATTAGCAAACGCGTCAAAGTTCTGAAAAAGAATTTCCAATGTAGCCAATATAAATTTTGAAGTTATTTATTTGGATTATTTAAGTTTATTGTAGTTTAATTGAGTTTCCATTTTGGAAATTACAAATGGTTAGCAGCTTATTATATTATATTCCTAAGTAATATGCATTTCAATTCAATGTGCACCTTGGAAATTATAAATTGTTAAAAGCTTACAATATTATACTCCAAATAACGTCTGGAACAGCTAGCCAGGAAGCAGCAGTTTTTGAATTCCGAACAAGTCAGTGAGCATGAATCTCACAAGCCCTGGACTTGGTACGCCAGCTACCTATCGCTATATTCCATTTCCTAAGCGTTTGCATAATGTAAAGTAGGGAAATTTGTAAATGAGAATCGGTATAAAGGGAACAAACTATTGAGCTGGGAATCATAATTAGCCCCCTCAGAAAGACATTGAATTGGCATTTTCCAGATCAGAAATTGTCACAAAGGGTTTATATTCAGGAAGGTTTTATTCTCGTGTAAGGCCCGTGAATTTGTAAATGAAAATGATGGAAAAAGGCCTTTATATTTGGGAAATCGCTATTATATAAGAGATATGTTTTACTAAATGTGATTAGTATTATATTATACATACTAGTAATATAAGAATTATGTTTTACTAAATGTGATTAGTAGGTTTGATATGCTAATGTGATTAAAGTCTTATCATTTTCTATTTAATGCGAGGTTAAATTTAGGAATCTAGGACATGCACTTAAAGACATTTACAGTACAGTCATAAGATAGGAATTTAGGACATGTACTTAAAGACATTTATAGTACAGTCATAAGATAGCAATCACATCAGTGAATGTGTAACAGTGGTGTGAGTTAGTACAATCACATGAATAAAAGTGGCACAACACTAGATTAGTTAAGTTAGTACAACCTAAACACCACATTAGTTAAGTTAGTACAACCACATTTGGTTAAAATGAATAAAACTTTAGTACATTAGTTAAGTTAGTACAACCTGTGTTTAAAATTGAATAAAATAAAAAGCTAATACAACCACATTCATTTGAATTTAGGACATGTACTTGAAGACATCTACAGTGTAGTCATAAGATAGCAATCACATTAGTGAATGTGTAACAGTGGTGTGAATTAGTACAATCACAAACACCAGATTAGTTAAGTTAGTACAACCTTTGTTTAAAATTGAATAAAATAAAACGCTAATACAACCACATTCATTTAAAACTAATAAAATTAGCACAACCACATTTATAGTAAATGTATGCCTAAATAATTTATAATTATATTATTATAATTATAATTATTATATATAAATATTATTATTATTAATTAACATTATTAGTGATATTTGTTAATTAAAATTTAATAGCATGATTAATTAATAAATATTAATAATAATTTATTTATTTATTTTATTTATTTATTATTTATTATTATTTAATTAATTTAAGACAATTTTCACCATTTTAGAATAACCATAGAACATAAAACACAATCATAAAATAAAATTAAAAAACTACATTAATAAATGTAATTGATATAAGAAAAAACACAATCATTAAATGAATTAAAAAATCCTACTTTAATAAATATGATTGATATAAGAAAGAAGACATCATTTTTAGAACATAAAACACAATCATAAAATAAATAAAAAATCCACATTAATCAATAAAAAACCAATATTGATTGATATAAAAAAAAAAAAAAGTTATTTTCTCTTTATTACATAACATAAAGCAAAATCATGAGAAAAGAAGAATCATTAGATGGACAAAAAAAATACGTTGTCAGAGGAATACTTGTTGCGACTTTGCTCACATAAAATCACCTTTGATATAATTTTTTGGGACTTTTCTCACATAAATCACTTTAGATATTATTTTTTTTGTTAAGCTTGGCACTGCCATTCCATTTTCTATTATATCATAGGCAAATTTACACCACATAGATTAACTGGGTGGCTTCAACTTGCCCCGAGGGGAAACCAACTCTATCGGCCACCGGTCAGCGTTATAAGCCATCCAAAAATAGAATTGTTTCAGTCTTTCTAACTAGGCCAGATAAGTCTCGATCTCATGTCTAGATACTACATAATTGTAAAAACTAACATATGCAACAAAAATTTAAAGGCTAACCAAATAAACCAAAATTATGCATGGGGGAATCTAGTTTTCTACTCCTCAGAGCAAATGCAACAAGAGCAGGATCTTCAGAAGTAGCCCATGGCATTCCATATATCTCTAGAATGCAAGGGATGTGGTAGTCAATCCTATCCATCTTCACTTCTTGTTTGTGCAATTGGAAAAGAATTTTCTCCATATATTTTATATAATTCGGCAGTCCTTGAACTATAATTTCCATCCCCACAGAGATTTGTTCTATCGCCTTACTAAGTAGGCTCTTCATTAAGTAATACAGGTAGAGTGTATGTCTAAACTGGGTAATTCACCCTCGAGTATTCCTTGGATCTGGGACTAGCATCCTCCAATTTTTCAGCCCATCCTCATACTTGCATCCTTGCTTAATCTCCTCTTCCTAGTCTTCCATCAACTTCCAAATTCCCACGTTCATCCCATCTTGATATGTCGATGTTGCCTCTGCGATGTGGTGCTCTACAGATTTACAGCCCCCGCAAGCTTTCGACGTGCTCGGACCCTTGTCTGTCCGAGAGGTTGAGCCTCTTCTACTGCGCTCGCGTCCTCTCACTGCTCGAGCTATAACCTATTCATTAGTGCCCTGTTGATACCCAAACAAAGTTAGATTCATAGAACATTTCTCAACACACAACCTTTGCCATTCATGAATTTCCTCTCTTCCATACTTCTTTGCATGAGTGTAAGGGTAACCCAAAACCCGCAAATGATAGAGGGGATTGGTTTTCAGAATCTTCTCTCAAGGCGCATCATAGTACACCTCCCCCTTGCAATGGATTATATGACGGTCATCCCGCTGCATCTCAAGCCGAGCCCACAGGCCCTTCCATAGCCTAGGAGGATGCTTGCAATTATTCCATTTTCTTGCACCCCTAACAAGCAGATGAGAGTCATGGCTTTGCTTGCCCCTCTGACAAGTTTGCCACACAAGGTTCCTAGATTTTCTTTCAGTGTCATACGAGTCCCCGCTCTCCCAATGGTTTCTTTGAATCCTACTACCATGGTTGTAGTCCCATCCCCTTGCCCTCAACACTTTCTTGCCTCTCTCTATAGCTCCCAACCCCCCTAGAATTGCAATGCCACTATCCCTTGTCGCCCTGGCCTTAAAAACTAAGCATAGACAGGCATAGCTTCGCTGTCCACTCTTGCCCACTCTGAATCTATGGTTCCGACTCAATTGGGAGAAAATAAAAATGTCAAACTAGTCCATGGAATGCCCTTGCTGCCACCATTGCCGCCCATAAAATTCTAGTCCCCATTGCATCGAGTGCTTGCCCCTCCCTTCCCCCAACAGAACCCCAACGAGATCATAGAATCAACACAGAGACATGACCAAATTACATACCTCGATTCATGCTTTTGTCCACGACGAAGGTTCCCCTCTTACCATCGACCTTCCTCGAATCTAAATTGCCTCCCTTCTCCACAGCCGTTCTCACCTGCCCTGCACATCGAATGACCTTGCCTTCTCTAGCACCCTACCTTATTCCCTTCCCCACCACCTTGCCCACTTACCATCCATGCATTCATTCCAAAGGACACCGTACCCCATGCCTTGAGCATGTGGGGGGTGGCGGTTGTTATGGACCTTGTACTATGCATATCAACTCCCAGCCTAGCCTCTCTTACATCGAACCGCATCTCAATAGAGGGCTTGAGTTGCCTGACATTTGCTTTCTTGGCTCTGTCTGGCGTCCTTAGCCAAAATTTCCCCTAGGGGTTCAAATGTTGTATCCCAGGGTCAGACCGACCATTGCCTTTCCATCTTGTGGTTACACCCCCAGTTAGCCAGGAAGTCGACCCCTTTGCTTCCATCTCTCCTAACATGTTTGACCTATATATATTCAAATTTAGGGATGATTTCACCTATCTCTTGGATAAGTCTTGTAGTCCTCTAGCTCTAGCTGAGTTTATCCCACTTAGTGCCATTGTTTAATTTTTCCACTGTATTTATAACTAAGCTTGAATCCCCTTCCACTTCCAGGTTTTTGTATCCCATTTTGACAGCTTTTGGGAGGCCTTGACATACTGCAGCAAAATACGTCTCGTTATTACTCGCAACACACAACTTTCTACATAGATGAGACAGGTGTTAGCCGAAAGAGGCCTCCTAGACCTGCCTCTCCCAGGTTTCCTTTGGAGCCCCCATCAAAGTTAAGTTTAATGAATCCTTCTTCCGGGGGGTTAAAATGGGACCGAGAGGTCATGCCCGCGTTGCTTGTCTTCCATGATTTAGTGTCAATCATCCCCGGGGCTAGATTGAGTTTTTGTAAGACTCGGGCTTCTTGGGGTGGCACTTTCTAATCCTCTTTGTGCCATTTTTCTACCAAGATTGTTTCCGTTATATTCTGGACAATTTTTTCCCATACGTTTTCCCACGGAGTTGCTTTATTATTAAATATTCTGTGGTTTCTCTCCTTCCAGATGACCTAGAGGGTGAATCCTAGGCATAGACTCCAGGCCCGGTTTACTATAGGGCTAGAATAGATATGGTTCGACGATAGGAGAATGGTTCCTGTAATGTTGTTTTGGTCTTTGTCCATTCTTTCAAAAACTCCTTACATTTGTCTCCACTTCTATTCTGCAAATTGGTATGTGTTGAGGATATGTTCCATGACTTCCTGGTGTTGGTGGCATGGCCAACAAAAGGAGGGCCCTTGAAAGCCTCATTTCTACAATTGATCCCAGGTGAGTATGCATCCTTTACAAACCATCTAGAGGAAGTGGGTTACCTTTGGCCACCAACCGCCTTTCCAGATCTTTTTCCATATGATATCCTACCCTTCCTACTCTTGTCTAACTTGTATATCGTAGGCTTCGCTTATAGTGAAGGTACCTTTGGTGGTGTAACCCCATCTCAAAATGTCCAAGTCTTGAAAGATCATTATTTGCCTTGTCCTTAGTTCTTTGTCTAGGTTTTCCCATTACTCTATTTCTGTCGCGTGGTCCTAGAGATCTTTTGTCTTCCATCTCCTTGAGCTTTCCGCTCCTTGCTCTTCCTTCCATTATTATTTCACCACATGCATATTATTGTCCCTAGTGTGTTGATATATCTTTGTGAGTTTCTGTCTCTCTACCATTTTTCCTCTTTGTTGTCAAGATTCCATCCAAAATCGGCTTTTTTTTCCATTGTGAACTTCTGAGAAGGCATGCTGCTAGATAAGGTGACTCTTACAGACCACCAGATTCCACATCATCGATCCCTTGGAAGGGTCTTGATATCATAGGATATCCTCAGTTGTCAATGGCATGTTGTACTTCCGAGTCCATATTTGTTTCCAAATATCTACTCCCCCATCCATCCATTGCCACCAAAGTTTTTCTCCCATGGTTTGTTTCAAGATGTATGGGTCTCTAAGGCCTATTCTGCGATCCTCTTTCTTATTGATCAGGCCCTGCCACAACACTAGTTCCCATTTCCTAATCTTTTGAGTTCCTCCCCACAGGGATCTTTTGAAAATGTCTACCATTTTGGAACACGCTCCTTTTGGGGCCGCCATTCTAGATAGTTGGTATGTAGGTATTGACTGAAGCACTGCTTTGACTAGCATCGCTGTACCAATGATGTTTAATGATCTAAAGGTCCAACAATTGAGATTTCCTTGTAGATTTTGGAGAATGTTTTGCTAACAACCATTTCTAAGAGGGTTATTAGAGAGAGGAATACCCGGGTATTTGGATGGCAGGATTCCAATACTGAACCCTAGGATTATGGCTAGGTAGTTCTTAACATTGCCTTAGGTATTGAAGAAGAAAATGTAGGATTTTTCATTATTTAATCTCCTGCTAATAAAAAATGTACTCACATGATTTATCTTTCCTATTGTTCTTGCTCCCATATGTGTTTAACATGGTATTAGAGCAGGCGATTGCTGGTCCTGCTCCAATTTGAGCCACTTGTTTTCTGGTCTCTATATATATGTCAGTTATGCGTTGCCTGACCTCTGACTCTACCGTATTCCCCTCATACTTGAAATAACCTACCTCTGCCAGCACTACACATCTGTCCATACTGTCATTTCCTGTTTTAGCACTAAGGCCTGACGGTGCCACTACAGAGATACGCCTCCATCGATGAAGGTCTGCTCCTGTTGAATGCGTTACATCCAAAGTTGAATGCGTTGAATACGTTGAATGGGCTCTGCGGTTTTTGGTATACACTGCTTTTGTATATGGTTTCGCAGAACAATGTGAAGCTCCTCTGAAGAAATTGCCCTGTTTCTATCCAAATCAAAAATTTCAAAAGCATCTCTGATCCTTCAGGCTGGAAGCAGAATCGATGCCTTGTGTATTCAAATCGATGAATTCTTGCAAATCAATAAAACCGTCTCTGTCGCGGTCAGCTTCTTTGATCATTTTCTTCACCTCCTCTTCAGTTGCCTTGCAACCAAGGGAACTCAAGATCGACCTGAGCTCCAGCCACGATATCTTTCCATCTCCGTTAGCGTCAAATTTCTTAAAAACATCTTCCAGATCTTTGACAAGTCGGGTGGATGCAAGGCTGGAGTCAATGTGAATCGATCTGCCGCTTCCGAAGAAAGAAACCCTCGGAGATCTTGGAGTTTCAGGTTAGGAGGCGGAATAACGCCTATGTTGCGTGAATATTTTCTTGCTTAAAAACTTGATTGATGACAATTGCGAACCTGACTGACGCCGAGAACCTGATTCGGATAGCCGTGGCGAACTTGGCTGTGATTGAGACTGCCTAAGAGTTAAGAACCGCTGCAATCCCATCCTTCTTCGAACTCTGTGCCTGCAGAAAGCTTCTTTACCCACTAGACAATCTTTCTCTATGGCTCCTGCCGAAGATCAATCTGCATCGTGTTTGTTTCTGTATGTGGGATGATTGAAATTTGATACTGGGAAGTGTATTAGCCAGTGGGGTAAAATATTATTTTAATTCAATGGCGCCGATGACATATACTGAGGGATATGAGGGTTAATTTCTTTTCCATCTTCATCAAGCTCTGCTGGTGCAAGTCCAGAATTTCGAGCCTCTTCCAATTCCAATTGTTTTCGATGATCTTCTCTTGATTTAAAGGTCCCAGAAGTTGTCGCCATGGCCGCTCAATCCTGTTGATTTATGCGAGGTAGACGCTGTATGTGTGTAAGGATTGTTTGTTAAGCCTCACTCCGATCTTCGTTGGAGAATCGAACGTTGATCAACCGATTTTTAGTGCATCTCGCGCAGAAAACGATAAATTTGATCAATCTGGTATGTGCGTTTGAGCGTAAATTCATTTGCAATGAGATCCCTGTAGAGTGCATACTTTGGTGGTTGATAAATTACTATTGGAAGGTTGAATGCATCAAACAATGAGTTGTATTTTTCACAAGTCCATATTATCTTTGTTGTAGCAAACTCTTTTTAGAGATGCCAAGTTGAATTGGTTAAATGATTTTGGTGATTGAAGTCGAGGAGTTCTTTCCTGTTCATTTTCAGAAACTTCGTTTCAGTCCTATGCCTTTAATTTGACAAGACAGTTGGTTCTAGGCCTGAAACAATCTTTCTAGAGTTGGTTCGTGACCTGCATAGGCCAAATTTGTATTTTCTACAGCGAGTCATCGCTGCCCACTGAAAATATTTGTTGTTTATAAGGTGAGAGAAGTAACAACTTGCAGAGTCCACAATGAAGTCTGGGAATCTGTAATCCCACAATTGTAGCTGTTCCGCATGTTATCATGAATGGTTACAATCACTATTGAGCTTGACTATTCTTTTCCACTGGCCGAGAAAGTGAAGGAGTACTTGAAGGATCCAAGCAAGTTTGCAGTTGCTGCTGCTCCAGTGTAGCATTGTATTTAAAACTCATTATAGTGCATTGATTCCTTGATTCCACTACTGCATAAAGAGTTTGGTGAGATGATTGTAATCTTTTATGTTGCACACTGATCATTTGCTGACATTTATAAAGGATATTGGAGTGACATTGAATTGTGAGTGATTGTTGCTTCTTCTTCACTGGTTGATAGTTGTGATCAGTTTCTATATCGTATAAGATAATGAATAAAATGACCAGACTTGATAATGCATTAGAGTTGTTAAATACTCTGATACATGCCACTGTTGATGAGATGGTTAAGATCAACAAAACCTCTCTATTCAATATTAAAATATGTCTACAAAATGCACTGGAGAATATTGAGTTTTTGCAGCTTGAATCACAGCTACAGCAAGAAGAGCTACATTAAAATAGTCATAATTCTGAATCTGTTTCTGTTCAGAATATTGAGACAACCACCCATCAATAGCAAGACAATAATGTTACAGTTCATTCAGATAAAGGAGCAGTTGTACATGCAGATGCAGAAACTTAGTCTGCACTTCCCAAGCCCATCATCAGACCTTGGGAGCAGCTTGTCCACAACAAGCACAGAACTGGTCTTGGATATGACAAGGACTTGTCCTTTCATATTCCAGACTACTCAAAACCCATTTAGTTTCAATGTGCTAGATTCATTCATGACAGTTCACCTGCGCCTCATGATAGTTCAGCGTCAGCTGTTCTAGACTCTGCCCCTCTTCCACAGCAACAACAACAACAGATTATAAAATGCCAACACTATGATCGAGTTGGCCATCTGAAAGATCACTGTTTTGATCTTCATCCATGTAAGCCCTGTCATAAAACCAGTCACTCTTCAAACAGATGCTTCAGAAACAAACGTCCTACAAGAACAAAGATTCATTTAGGATGGATCGATTCTTGGCAATGGGCATCAACAGCGAAGAATATATTCCAAACACATGTCAGAACTTGTTCTAGAGTATTAAACAATCTTGCAGTTGAGTTCTCTCCATCATCTCACCTTTTATCTGACAGGGGGGGAAATGATGGTCATCTAAAAGCTTCAAAGTCACATCAAGCGAGCCTGAGCCACAACCTGCCACACCAGTTTCAGAGTTGTAGCCAGAGACAAAGATGCCTGTGAGCATGCCTTCAGTTGGCAATCTGGGACACTTCCTCTAGTAGAATACTTTAGCTTCTTGCCATCTTTGGAAGAGTTCCAGGAACAAAATTGAGAACCCTTCCTCTAGCAGAAGACTCCAGCTTCTTGCCAGCTTTGGAAGAGTTCCAGGAATTGCATTAAGCATTCCAGAGTTGTTGGTCATCCTTAAACCATCACAGTTTGAGACTTCCCTTTTCAGGTTGAAGTTTTACCTTTTATGCGGGGTGAGACCTCCCTTTTATGGTTGAAGGTTTCCCTCTTTAAAACAATATGATCACTTCCTCTAGCAGAAGACTCTAGCTTCTTGCCAGTTTTGGAAGAGTTTTGGGAACTGCACTAAGTGTTCCAGTGTTGGTGGCCATCCTTAAACCACCGCCCTTTATACCAACATTTCATAGAGCACATTCAGCCTAGTGCTGCCATGCATTTTTGCAGATTTTGTATTACATCTCTCCTCTTGGAATCATACATAACCCTTCGGATTAAGGGGGGGAATGTTGGACACCTAATCCTAAATGGGTTAGTGTGGAAGTCGAATGGACAAAAGAAGTCCAAGAGACCTTGGGATGTGAATCCCAACTGTCACATAATGTACCATAAATATACATCATTTGTGAATAAAAAATGTATTGCATGTTTTATCTTTCCTATCTTTCTCGCTCCCCATGTGTGTTTAACAACACCTGTCACACAATGAATTTAGTATGCATCACACCTACTTCACACACGAAGTGCGATGCATACAGACTGCCCTGAAGGGAGGGTGCGATGGTACCAGTGCGAGACTTTTATCGAGTCTTTGATCACAATTTGTAGTTCAGTTTAGGGATTTAGGCCGAGTAAGTGATGTTCAATAAATATAAATCATAGGGGTTCATCTAACGAGGTTACTAGAGCCACCACTTAGGGCAATTAGAGTGTTTGCAGATCGATTGTTCAATTTATAAACAAAACCCGGAGA
>APFE030170397.1:0-29989 GCA_000404065.3 Pinus taeda | reverse complement strand
GAGGAGGAGGAGGAGGAGGAGGAGGTGGTGGAGGTGGAAGAGGAGAAGGAGATGGAGCAGGAGGGTGTGGAGGAGGTGGAGGTGAAGTTGTAGGTGGTGGTGAATAAGGAGGCAAAGGAAGAGGATGAGGAGGAGGGAGAGGCAGAGTGAAGGTGGAGGAGGAGGAGGAGGAGGTGGTGGAGCTGGAGGAGTGGTGGATGAGGAGGTGGAGGAGGAGGAGCAGGAGGAGGGGATGAAGGCAGTTGAGGAGGAGGTGGAGGTGGATGGGGAGGTGGGGCAAGAGGAGGTGGTGAAGGAGGAGGAGGAGGTGGTAATGGTGGAGCAAGGGGAGGAGGAGGATGTGATGGTTGAGGAGGTGGTGGTGGAGGTGGAGTTGGAGGAGGTGGTGGAAGATGAGGAGGAGGAGGAGAAGGCGGTGGGGGAGGTGGAGGTGGAGGAGATGAGGGATGTATGCGGAGGAGGAGGATCAGGAGGTGGAGGTAAACGATTAGATGGTGGAGGTGGAGGTGGATATATGCAAGTCAATTTAAGATTCATGTCTTAAATTCAAATATTAAATTGTTACTCTCTTCTCCACTGTTGCAAATGAAATATATAGTCTCATGAATCTAGAACATATCTCTTCACATACATAATATACTACTATTAAATGATAATTAATTCATTTAGGAATATTTCCTCTATTGAGAAATATAGTCATTCAATTACAACAAATTTCTTTTACATTTAGATCTGATATATTGGACAAGAATTTGAAGCATTTATGAAGATAAAAAATTTGTGTTTATTTTGATTAAAACTTTTGTTAGTCCCTTAAACACTTCTAGCTCTAGTTTTGTTGTTCAATGAACCATTTGTTTGGGAATGACTGCTTACATCTTAGAATTATCATTGATTTCAGAAGTGTTGGTTAAAATTAATGTTGTTTCTTGAATAAGAAGCCTTATGTTCTTGTTTTCTTCTCTTTACATGAGAAACATAGGATATTAGGAATCATATACAGATTTTTTTATTCCTAGTGTATTCCAAATTTTTTTGTGTAATTATTCCTTTAATGAAATTATAATTTTGAGGGAAAGGCTAAAGGAGAAACACATATAATTAGTCGAAGAGGAGAGACTACTTAGTGTATTATCATTTTTGAAGTTGAAATCCTTTGATGATACTTATTTTGTAACATGTTATGCTAAGTAATGAACATTTTTCTTTGTGGACTATAATTTTGAACTCAAAAATTATGGCTTTATAATGAGTTTTTGTTAATTAATTTTTTTATCATATAGGATATTAAATGTCATTACATCTTTTGTCTTTTAGTCAATCTCATTGCGCATTTTGTTTAATTTCAAAAAATTGTGTATTGATCAACAATTATTACAGTTTTGATTGAAGAAGAAAACATACTAGTTATTATAATACTTACACACCAAGGAGTTGAAAAAACTTATAGATGGTGATGAACCACCAAATCCTAATGATGTTCATTTATTTGAAGCGAAGTAATTGGAAAATTATTTTTCTATTAGAGAATCAATGCATAATAAGGAAAAGTAACTTGACGTAAAGATTAAATGAGGGATTCACTAATAATTTACAAGATTTTATAATTAAGTGAATGCTTCACTAATATTTTACAACATTTTACAATTCATTGAAGGACGCACCAATATTTTACAATATTTTATATTTTAGTAGAATATTCCAAAAAAATGATATATACTTGTTGTAGTGTAGTAGACAATGACCATTGGTTACTAGTAGAAAGCAAAACAATAAATCACATGAAGATAAAGAACGTAGGAATAGAAGAAGTGAAATGATGTAGCAGAGAGGCAACAAAGTGTTACTTTATATTATATTCTCTTGAGAAGATAATCACAAAAGATACAATGATGCATATATATATATATTATGTAGAGATAGTCAAAATAATTTAAGTCAAAACAAATTTAGCCTATCTAACCTAGAATCTTGACTCGACTAGAGAGTTGATCAACTTTATAATATCAATTGTAGAATTGTTTGGGATGGTGAACTAAGTCGACCGGCCCCTCCAACATCTCCCCTACTCTAAATTCATTCCTTGTGACAAATGACAGGAAGATTTGGAGTCCTACAAAATTTGTACAAAATTTGATACACCATAAATAAAAAAATGTAAATCCTAATAATGATATAAAAGTTCATCCAGAAGGGTGGTTGGCTAATTAGAAGATCTAGTTTTGTGGTCAACTAGAACTTCATGAATTACATCTGCAAGATTTAAAATGAGAATTCCTCTTCTTTTCCCTTCCTTGGCTAACTGATTAGAACATTCAATTTCAAGTTCCTTAGTGTGATGTTGTTGTTCAGAAGCGAGACCAAATCCTAAAAGCTTGGCTCAAATAGATTGAATTTATGTCGTGGGGAAGATGATCGAGACGATTGTGCTATTGCAGGTGCTAGTGTTGAAGTCAAACAGAATGTTGTTTGATAAGTATTTGATCTAGGTGGATGTTGGTGGCCACACACCTATCCCATTTGGACCCCCACAATTGTCTCTTTCAGCATTTTCAGTTTCCTTAATTGTAGCACAACTTACTATTTTTAGCAATTTTTCGGGTCCTGAACTTCCGGAGTCGTTTTGAGGCCCTAAACGACGCTTTTTGGGGAATCCAGGGGCAACACAAGTCCATTTCAGCCCATTCCAACAATGATAGTGCTCGGATATATCTTTCTAATGAGCTATCATACGCGTCAAAGATCGTATGCCAAAGTTACGACCCACGGGAAATTGACGTACCAATTTACCCAAAATGGGGCCCACAATTTTGCGTTCCATATTCTAAGGGTCGGTTTTGGAATGTGAAGGGTTTTCCATTGTTTCTCAATAATAAATAGGCCTTCGAGCCTCATTGAAACACAGGTTGGGAACATTTCAGAGACATGTAGCCGCACATCTCTTCTCAGAGATAAGCTACCATCATCCTAGCTGGTTCATTTCCAATTCTAGTTGTAAGCATATTTCGGTATTTTCCATTAATGAAATGAAGTATTATTTCCATTGCATCTCTTTATTTATGTTTATCGCATCTCTGTATTTATGGTTATCTCTGTAATCTATTGCGTTCCTGTTTAAGTGTTTGTTAAGAGGATTTACTAAATTCTTATAAACCCTATACTCTTAACCCTAAACCCTAAGTAATTTATAACATTTTAACAAGTGTTTTTTAACTTTTATTTAACTTTTTATTATAAGAATTTACTGAAGTGTTATAAACCCTAAGCACTAAGAATTTTATAGCATTATGAAAAGACTTTGGTAACTTTTACATAAGTTTTTATCAAAATAATTTACTATGCTGTTATAAACCCTAAACCATGAAAGCTAAACCCTAAACTATAAATCATAAACCGAAAAACGTAAACCCTAAACACTAAACCCTAAGCCTTTCATAACATTTCAAAAAGTGTTTTGTAACTTTTTTTAAGTGTTTATTAAAACAATTTACTAAAGTGTAATAAACCTTAAACCCTAAATCCTAAACCCCAAATCCTAAAACCTAATCCCTAGCCATTTCATAAAATTTTAAAAAGTGTTTTGTAACTTATCTTATGTGTTTATTAAAAGAATTTACTAAAGTCTTATAAACTTTAAACCCTAATCCCTAAAACCTAAACCATGAAACCTAAGCCCTAATTAATTTATAACATTTTAAAGAGTGTTATGCAACTTTAATTTAAGTGTAACTTTTATTTTGTAAACCGTAAACCATAAATCTAAAACCCTAAACCCTAAACCCTAAACCCTCAAACACTAAAACCTAAACCCTAATAATTTAGGACATATTGAAAAGAATTTTAGACATTTATTTAAGTGTTTATTAAAATAATTTACTACTGTTATAAATCCTAAACCCTAAACCCTAATGCTATTTTTTTTAATATTTTAAAAAGCATTTTGTAACTTTAGTGTTATAAATCATAAACCATAAAAGATAAAACCTAAAACCTGAAACGCTAAATCCCAAACTGTAAACGCCAATGATAAATTCTAAATACTAAGAATTTTACAATATTTCAGAATGTTTTCTATAACTTTTAATTAAGTGTTTATTAAAAGAATTTACCAAAGTGTTATAAAACCTACACCCCAAACCCCAAACCCTATATCCTAATGCTTAAAGCCTAAAGGATAAACCCTAGAATCATTTACTAGGGTCTCATAAACCCTAAACGTTAAAGCCTAAAGCTTGAAAGCATTTACTAAGGTCTTATAAACTCTAAACCCTAAAGCTCAAAACCTAAACACTGAGCCCTAAACCCCAAACCCTAAAACATAAGGATTTTATAACATTTTAAAAATTGTTTTGTGACTTTTATGTAAGTGTTTACTAAAACAATTTAATAAAGTTCTATAAACCCTAAACCCCTAATCCATAAACCCCTAACCTTAATCCCCAAACCCTAAAAGCCATAAAAAAACCATAAACAACAAAAAACCCTAAACCCTCAAAACCATAAACCATAAACCGTAATACCCACACCCCCAAACTAAACCGTAAACCATAAGAACTTTATAAAATTTTAAACCCCAAACCCTAAACCCTAAGTATTTTATAACATTTTAAGAAGTGTTCGTAAATTTTCTTTTGAAGTGTTTATTTAAAGAATTTACTAAATTGTTATAAACCCTAAATCCTAAGCATTGTATTAGAATTTAGCAAGTTTTTTGTAACATTTTAAAACGTGAACATTTTATAACATTTTAATAAGCGTTTTGTAAACCCTACACATACACCCTAAGAATTTGATAAAATTTTCACAAGAGTTTTGTGACTTTTTTTAAAGTGTTTATTAAAATAATTTACTAAAGTTCACCTCAAACCTAAGCCCTAAGCATTTTATAATTTTTTAGCAAGTATTTTGTAACTTTTTTCTGAGTGTCTACTAAAAGGATTTACTAAAGTTTTATAAACCCTAAACCCTAAACTCTAAACCCTGAGTAATTTATAACATTTTCACAAGCGTTTTCTTACTTTTTTAAAGTGTTTATTAAAAGCATTTACTAAATTGTTATAAACCCTAAACACTAAACCATGTGCATTTTATAGAATTTTAAATCCTAAACCCTAAAGCCTAAGCATTTTATAACATTTTAACAAGCATTTTGTAACTTTTTTTATGTTCTTATTAAAAGAATTTCTGAAAGTGTTATAAATCCCAAACCCTCAACCATAAACCCTATCCCTAAACACTAGGAATTTTATAACGTTTTAAAATACATTTTTGTAACTTTTTAACGTGTTTATCAAAATCATTTAATAAAGTGTTATAACCCTAAACCCTAAACTCTAAGCATTTTATAACGTTTTAACAAGCATTTTGTAACTTTTATTTAAGTGTTTATTAAATTAATTTACTAAAGTGTTATAAACCCTGAACTTGAACCATAAACACTAAACCGTAAACCCCAAACCCTAAACCCTAAACAATAAACCTTGTAAACTAAACACTAAACCATAAGCATTTTATAACATTCTTAAAAGCATTTTGTAACTTTTAGTTAAGTGTTTATTAAGGGAATTTACTAAATTGTTGTAAATATTAAACATACACCCTAAAACCTAAACCCCAAAACCTAAACCCCAAGCCTTAAATCCTAAGCCATAAACCCTATGAATTTTATAACAATTTAGGAAGAATTTTGTAACTTTGATTTAAGTGTTTATTGAAAGAATTTACTCAAGTGTTATAAACCCTAAAACATAAACAAAAAACCCTAAATCCTAAACACAAAAACATAAACCCTAAACCCCCAAACCTAAACCCTAAACCCTAGCAAAGTTAGAAGTGATGTCTTTCCTATAAATTAACGTGCATGCAATCCGACACAGGTATTAGAGAAAAATAGTATATTTTTAATAAAATATAATGAAAACTATCAATTTTTTTTATAAATAGAAGTAATAATATTTTACATCATATATTTAAAAAATGAAAACAAATACGAATTTACCTTCGGAAATGTATATTTTTAATAAGATATAACGAAAATTATCTATTTCTTTTTATATAAAAATAATGATCTTTTCTATCACTTATTTAAAATATTGAAAACAAATACTAATTTACCTTCCTTCATGCTTTTTCTAAAGATATAAGCCATTCCTAAAAACAAAGTCTGCCCTATAAGAAAAATAATGCACATAAAATGGTATTATTAACGTAATATAGGATAAGAGTTTTATTTTAATTTTTTCATAATCCAAAAAATAATAAACACAATTTAAATAAAAATAGATTTTATGAATCATGATTATATATGGTAATTAAATATATAATTAAATTTGATTTTTAAAAGGTGGGATAGGTTTTTCCACTCAATGAAAAGTAAAAATAAAAAGTATTTCATTTCATTTTATATGCTTTAACTATCTCTGGAAAAAAAACCAGTACGAATGGTAGAGGGCCATAACTGACTGCTTAAGACCGGATCCAGACTTGATGGGGCGTTGAATCCTCAAAGAAGGTTGTAAATGATACAGGAGGATTGAAGCGAAGCTAAAGAGGGCTGCATAACAGAGAATTCTCAATTGAATCGAAAGAGCTGAGCTGAGGTTGATTATTATTAATTTTTAAAACAAACCAATGATAAGAGAGCTGTATGAATATTTTGAAAATGTATTCATTATTAATTTGAAAATTTAATAAACCGGTGAGAAGGAAGGGTAAGGAAGTTGGTTGAGGTTGAGGTAGAGCCATTAAATTCATTGGTGTGTTTAATTGACAGGTTAAAATTGTTTCACGGTAGAGTCTTTTTTATTTAGTTACGGGTAAAAATTTTAAGGCTTGAAAACCATGGGTTAAAGTAGCACATTAAAACACAATGTACCAACGGTACCGGGCCTCGCCAATACTGAACTTCACGGGACCGGACTTGATAGGGCGTTGAATCCCCGAAGAAGGCGAAGGCGAATGCGAAAGCTGTAATGTAATCTAACTAATTCAACTAATTCCCGAGGATGGAAGCGAAAGGGATATATATATATATAACACAGAGAATTCCCCATTGACCCAGCTGATTTGTATTATTATTATTAATTTAAAATTGATATAAACAAGTGATAAGAAAGAGCAGC
Source organism: Pinus taeda (assembly GCA_000404065.3). Classification (NCBI taxonomy): domain Eukaryota; kingdom Viridiplantae; phylum Streptophyta; class Pinopsida; order Pinales; family Pinaceae; genus Pinus; species Pinus taeda. The sequence continues at coordinate 22,868 of APFE030170397.1, read as the reverse complement.
TCACAGAGCTGTATGTATTATTATTAATTTGAAAACGTATATTATATATTAATTTGAAAATTTAACAAGGATGCATTGCATTCCGCATACTTGCCGTATAAATATAGATCCCTGGTTTCTTAAGTCAATATTGAATACCTTTATTCACCCAAAACCACTAAAAAAAAGCTTATAAAAATATTGAATATATTGAATACCTCTATTCGTTTACCCAAAACCACTTAAAAAAGCTTAGGGAAAATATTTGTTTGATACAAACTTCCTATTCGTCCCTATGAGTTCTGGGCTATTCCATTCTTTAGTGGATTCTTTAGTGGATTCTTCATCATATTGTTGTTAATGATGTAAATAACATGTCATTGAAACTTTCCATCACCGCCTTATATACTCAGGTATATCTTATACAATATGTGCACAGAATGAAATGTACACCGGGCTGCGAGAAAGTGGACGTATAGACCAAGCTTGTCAGTGGAGACCGTACCGAACTTGAATGGGGAATTATTCACGATATCGAATTTGCCAAATTTTTTCCAGTACGGTTGAAATTGGTAACTATGGTAACTATGATGTAAACTCTTTTGAAGCACCTTTGGTAGAAATCTGTGTCGCACCTTTCTGCTGATTCGGATTCATAGCCAGAGGATAGATTCATGTTTCCAATGCGTGTATATATAGAAGATAACTATGACTACCTGCACAAGGCTTGATTTAAACACAATGCCAGAGAAATAAAAAAGGATTATGTCCAGATTTAAAACTACTGTTTTTTATATCAGCAACATGATATATTAACCACCAGTGGCTTGAAATCTTAAGTTCAACGATAGCGCGCCCCAATTTCTGCGTGTGCCGCTGATAAGGAATTCGGCAAACAACGTAGGTCTTGTTGATCAGAAAAATCTAAATGATAATAGTGTCTTCAATTCATTAGTAAAGCTGATACAGACATCGAAACGGTATTAGTGACGAGGTGGTTTAAAAAAACCCACTTATCAAATAAATTTGGCCTTTACCAAAGAAAATCTATACACAACATTCTTTGGTAGTAGTAATAATAATCTGCCATTGTGACTGCAATAGTAGTTAGTTTTATGCCATAGCGCCTGCAATAATAGCGCGCCAAAGAATATCTATCCTTTACCAAAGAAAATCTGTATACAACATTCCTGAGTAGTAATAATAATAGTCTGCCATATTTCTTGCAATAATAGTGAGTTTTCTGCCATAGTGTTTGAAATAATAGTGTGTGTATTGTTAACATAGTTCCGACTGATTCTAACCCTATCTTTAAAAATCTAACAAAACTTTCCAAAGTACAGAAAATAAACATAATAAGCAATGGAAAATCTAGAGTCATATGGTAGTATTCTACATTGTTTGCAGAGGCCTGTTACAGGAGAATGGCATCAAAAGAAACTCATAGCTTTTGCCATAGCTTCTGCCATTGTTCAAGTTACAGGAGAATGAAGAAACTCATAGCTTTTTCCATTGTTCCTGCAATGATACTTAGTTGATGATGAGCTATATTGTTAGTTCTGCGATCAGAAGAACCTCATTGGCATTACAAGAATAGATTATGCCATTGATCCGGCAATAATTGATTATGCTATTGATTCTGCAATAATAGTTAATTGATGATGAATAAAATAGTTCTAATGGATTCATTGATGATGAATAAATTTGTTCTAGTGGATTTTAAAAAGATTTCCAACTTAGAAAAAATAAACATAAGCAGTTGCTAACCATGACTTCTGTAGTAGAATTTCTGCATTGTTTGCAAAAGACTATCACAGAATATTTATACAGTGTACGTTGGAATTAAGAATCTTTACGCGAGAATGAACTTGCTACAATTAAGTTGATATCAAAACACATTCATAACACATTCATATAGCATACGGGATAATAGAAAACAAGTTCAAATAAAAACTAAGTCTCTGCAATATCTTTTTTACTCCAAGATAAATCATTTAAAAATAGAACGAACATTTATTTTTCCAACTTATTATCATTAAACATTTAAAAACTGAGGTGCATTCCCTCACACTTCTATTCAAGAATAAACTTGATAAAGAAAAAATATTTTCAAAAATGAGGTGCATTCCTCACACCTCTATTTAGCAAATATCATTTTGAAAATAAAATAAATCACAAGATAGAATAGACTTATCATGCTCTTCGTGGCAATTTTTTTTAGGAAAAACATGAAAAATCACCCTGGTAGGATGAGAAACATAACAATAATTGCGTTCACATTCTCTACAATGCTAGACAATTTCCCTTCTTTTTGTCCTCCATGGCTGAAGTTAAATTGTCGAGCTCTTGTGAGCCGACTTCATTGCATGGAGAATCATCCTCTTCACCTCTAACTTGCCTGGTTTCACCCTCTGATTCTTGCACAGTAAGCGGAACTCTTCAGTCAACTGAATACATTGCTCCAAATTTTCAGGCGATACAAATCCATGGCAACTTTAATAGATGACTTCATGTTCTGAACTTGATGAGGACACAAAGACTGCCTTGTAAAGATTTTGTTTGAATGTCCATGCCTCTACCCCATATTCTTCTTTCAGTTTCCCCTTATGATACTCATTAGGGAAATAATCTGATCATGAATTGGATTAGTAAATTGTGTAAGATGCTTATTTTCAATGTGCCTGAATTCCCCCTTGTGTTTCACCAAATAATCTTGTAACTTGGGTATATCCTCTCTCCGAAAAACATCCCAAAGAGCACCTCCAAATTCACAGTCTTTGTTTTCAATCTTCCCTGAACTAGCAGCCCATCACTTATTCTATATTTTTCTCTCAATTTATCTATTTCTTTTGTTTGGAATCTGTGAATTTGACTTCGGTTGTATGCGTGATAATATTCACAACATCACATCCAAGTGTAGCTTAATGATTGAATCCCCTCTTCTAATATGCTAATATGCTCTTCCTTGGTGCCATAGGCTATGTAAGTTTTGGGACCCAAATTAGGGTTTAAGGAGTGCTTTGGAAGCTTCGTGGCAAGATTTAGAATCCCAAATTTAGGATGGGTGTACTCCTTGAAAAGTAAATCACTGTTGGTAGACGCCCTTCACCAAGCTCATGGTAGCAAGAAAGACAAAGATCATACTCACAATCATCACAGCTTCTATAGAAACTTACAATAGATGTGTGGCAGTTGTCACAAAAATGATGATTATCTACCTTCACATTAGACACTCAATCTCCAGGTCTTATGCAGGTTTTTTTCTGAATTTTGGACTCCCCGTCCATTCCGAGCATTTGGTCACCATGAATCATGATGAAAAAATGCTTGGACTCGAGGTGGAGGCCAAAATTCAAAAAAAACCGGTAGAAGACCTGCTGTCTGATGTGAAGGTAGATGATCGTCATTCCATGGCCACTCGGAGAAGAATGTGGAGCTCTGAATCTGGGGAGTTTCCATGGATGGATATGGTGGCAGGTGTAAGTGGTGGTGTGGCATGTGCATTTTTTGGAGGGTGGCAGGTGTATTTTTGGGAGCTCCTGGCCATGTGGCAGATGTAATTTTGGAGGCACTTGTATTTTCTCTTGGCCATAGGCTACAGAAACTTTGGGTAAAATAACTAAGTGTAATAAAAAATCCAAGAAAACTAAACTTTGGGGCACCATAGGCTACTGAAACTTTGGGTAAAATTAACTAAGTGCAATCGAAAATCCAAGAGAATTAAACTTTAGGTAAAAGTAATACATGAGATTGCAGAATTTGAATAAAATCAACAAACAATATCACAAAAGAACAAATCTGCAATAAGACCTCAATCTGTATAGCCAATTAAAAAAACTTGGAAAAATTAATTAAATAATTTGAATTATCAATTTTTTTCTTAAAAATTTGGTTAAAGCACTAAATCGCATTTGATATTTAAAAACTCAAACAAAATTAATTCAATTTCAACGCGATATCAATCGCTGTATACCTACTACCATGGGCCGGTATAATAAAAAGGGTAACTGTAACCGAACGAAGTTTTAATGAGGTAGGTTTTTAAGGGTTTTAATTGGTTACTGATAAAAATATATAATTGTTAAAAACCATGGATTACAGTAGCACATGGAACATAACACAGTACAAAGTTGGTTATATATAAAAAACCTCAGGTTAAAATAACACACGGCGCACAATACATAAGTGTTAAAAACCATGGATTACAGTGGCACATGGAACATAACGCAGTACAAAGTAGGTTATATATAAAAAACCTCAGGTTAAAATAACACACTGCGCACAATACAGCGAATGAAGCCACACGTTAAGGTGAATCCAGAGATATGCCTTGATTGAAGCAATGAATGAAAAATTAAACGTAATAAAAACGGTATGATAGAATAAAACTATTGACGAGGAAGCAGAGCCATCAAGGGTAAAATTCTTGCGGAGAAAATAGAGACTTAACACGGTGGCTCAGGCCCACGCCACAAGGGTATAACAAATTATTGAGAAAGAAATAGAGCGAGCCTTAAATCCATGACTGATGTTGGCACACGGCACAAGGGTATAACAAATTATTGAGAAAGAAACAGAGCGAGCCTTAAATCCATGACTGATGTGGGCACAATAAGAGAAAATAGAACCTTAAATCCATGGCTGATGCACACGGCCCAATGCACAAAATGTTAAAGCCTAACCAATACACAACACAATATACAATATGAGTTATACCCAAAAGGAAAACAACCCACGGGTTTATCGAACAACGAACACAATACACAAAAACCAACCCACGGGTTTATCGAACAAAGAACACAGTACACAGAAACCAAGTTATGTCCAAAAAAAGCATGGATAAACTAATAAAGAAGAGGTTATACGGGATAGAACCACAAACTAAAATAAGCTAATACACAGTAGATTAAAACCAAATACACAGCTATGGATAGTGATTTTTGAATTCGCACGGAATAGGAGGAATAGTATATATTGGTGAACCTAGAGCCAAATACCTTTTGGAAGAATCAATGCAGCTCTATGGAATCCGTAATTTCCACCTGTGGGATCTTAGTTACTGATTTGTAACTTTTACCAACACCTAGTGTAGGTTTTGGTGTAACTGCAAACTTCCACATGGTATCAGATCCTGGACCGAGGTTCGATTCCAGAGTTGAGTTTGAGGGGAGGTGTTGCAAGAATGGCCGCACCTCTGTGGAATCCATAATTTCCATCCTGAGATCTTAGTTACTGATTTGTTTGTAACCTTTACCAACACCTCTGGGTTTTAATTTTCAGCCTAAAATCTTAATTTGTAAGGTTTACAGACACCTGTGAATTTTAGTGTAACCTCAAACCTCCACAAGACCGATTAAAAGGATGAAGGAAAAATTAAATGTAATAATAAATCGATTGAATAAAAAATTAAATAAAACAAAGCCTTAAATTCAATAGAAAATTTTGAAAGAAAAAGAGATCCTTAAACTAATCAAAGGAGACCCAAGGCCAAGGGCCATCTCTACATACCTCGAATTGGGATTCGATTTCATTTCTTCAGCCAAGTAATTGGAATTAATGAGATAGGCTTTGAACAACAGCAACGTCAACCACCTATTTTCTTCTTTAATTCATTTCCCTGAAATGGAATTATGAAATGGATTATGTCCTCACAACAAATAGAAACAATGAACTGAAATTAAATAGAATTTTATCATAGCATTTCTCAGAGATAATTAATCTCTATGAACCCAAAAAAACTATTAATCAACTCAATCGCCCTACCATGCCCTTTTCTTACCAGCATCAGCATCAGCTCGCTCTGCCTCCTCTATCCCACACAACTGTGATTGACTCAAACACGAGGTCGACCTACACCTAGACACGGACAGACCCGAAGTCAAACCACACAGACAGCCAAACACACACAAGCATAGCTAGACGTGATAGGGACAGAGGAGGAGGACGATGCTCGAAAAATGAAAAGACAATAAACACACACACAAGCATAGCTAGACGTGATAGGAACAGAGGAGGAGGAAGATGCTCGAAAAATGAAAAGACAATATATTATATGTAGGGATTCCCCAGTGCCCTTCAAACGCTACAAGAGTTTTACCGCGTCTAAGATTAGTTTTATAAATTCCCTACTCTCTCCTCAAGTTGAGAGTTAATGCTTTTTGGTGCAGCTTTCTTTTGTTTTTTTTCGGTGGTTCTTTCTTTCCATTAATGCTTTTCGTTTTTTTCCTTCCCTTCCAAATGCACATCTGGCCAATAAGGTTTCAATTCATGGTTTTACTTCTTTTACTTATTCCATTTGGTTAGTCACATTATTATAGTAAATAATTCATGGTTTTACGGTATTTTACTCATTCACATTATTACGGGTTGTGGATTCAATTCTCATTTTAATATCTTATTTATTTTTAGGATGTTGGAAACAAAGCATTCAAAGGCGGTATTACTCGAGCCTTTGCCCGACATACCTATACCCCATAACTATAGGAACTAATCCTAAACTAGGGAGAAAGTTACAACAATGTAACCATTTTTTCCATTAATAATAAAATAATATTAATTATTCTCAACTACACGAGGTCGACCTACACCTAAACACGGACAGACTCGAAGTCAAACCACACATACAACCAAACACACACAAGCATAGCTAGACGTGATAGGGACAAAGGAGGAGGAAGATGCTCGAAAAATGAAAAGACAATATATTATATGTAGGGATTCCCCAATGCCCTTCAAACGCTACAAGAGTTTTACCGCGTCTAAGATTAGTTTTATAAAGTCCCTACTCTCTCCTCAAGTTGATAGTTAATGCTTTTTGGTGCAGCTTGCTTTTGTTTTTTTTCGGTGGTTCTTTCTTTCCATTAATGCTTTTCGTTTTTTTTCCTTCCCTTCCAAATGCACATCTGGCCAATAAGGTTTCAATTCATGGTTTTACAGTTTTTTACTTATTCCATTTGGTTAGTCACATTATTATAGTAAATAATTCATGGTTTTACGGTATTTTACTCATTCTATAAAATATGTACTGAATTGAAAAGAAAGAGATGTAGCTCTCACCTTCACCTGGAGACTACACTCACAAAACTTGAAAGATGTCTCTCGTTCACTCTATTACCCTTCAATCAAAAGATTACATCATTAAATACAATACTAGGAAATAGGAAGTTGTACCCAAACCCCATAACTATAGGAATTAATCCTAAACTAGGGAGAAAGTTACAACAATGTAACCATTTTCTCCATTAATACATCTTTGACAATGTCCAAGTTACTACAAGGTATATCTTCCAATAGGCGATGCTAAAAATTGTTGCAATTCTATGCTTTTTTTCTACTTATACCCTTTTCTTGGGTATGCTCCAACACTTCTTAGGAAATTGAGTCTAAATTCTGTAGGTATTGTGGGCCTTGTAATTAAATACCCATCAAAATTTCTTGTCAATTGGTATTATATGTTGATGTGTGAATCAAGTTCGAACACTGTGAGTCTTAACTTGAAATCTGCTTAGAAGATTCTATGATAGGTACTTAGATGTAAAATTTAAATGGCCTTGGGTATAATTTTTCTTTCATTTCTTCTTATTTTTTAGTGTCTAAAAAGCGTAAAATTATATCCCCCAACCTTTCTCAAGCTTATGGTGGAATTGGGAATATTGTGTTAGCCTATTGACTTAGTTCTATAAGCATCTGGTCAACTGTAGTCTAATATGAAAACTCTTGTGGATCTATATCTAAAGAGATTGTTGAGATTTAGTAGCTTGGGAAGAACTTGAAGCCCTAGTGATGGATGTTTGAATGAAGAAGAGAAACAGAATTGATATGGCATTGGAACCCAAACTTGGGGTTCTGTACCTAAATTAATTAGGAAAAAACAACTGGACTTTGAGTGATTTGACACTTGTAAGTGTTAGAGGGCATCTAGAGGAGAAAATAGTAGCTAAATTCACTCAAAATAGAGGCCTCTAATAAGAGATATTAATTTTTATATGGGGTTGGTGGTTAATTTGTCTGGTTGGGTAGGTCAACTTGGGCTAAAATATGCCCCAAGGAAAAACTCATGGGGCCATGTGTGTGCATATAAATAGAATTTAATTGTTGCAGATTTAGAGCACATCGAAAGTGAAAATAAAATTACGTATACCTTTGAGATAGATAGTGAACTTGAGGTAACTAACTATCTAACAACGAGGATGACTTTGGCACAATATGTGCAGCAATTTCTCTTATGTTTCGGTGTGGATAGCCATGATGAACAAGGTTGCATCTCTAAGCTAAGTTTGAGTAATTTTCTTTGCTACTTTTGTGCGGTGTTCGGTTCTCTATTTAGGTCACAGGGAGTTGCTACTACAACATCATGTTGGAGGCATAATTTGGATGGACGAGAGGGCTTGTAAAACATCTCTAGCTTAGCAACAGTTACTCCAAGGAGAGAGGTAGATAAACAATAGTGTCTTCCTTTCTAGATATCTCAGGTCACTTGCTGTTGTGATACAAATAATTGTAGGGTATTTTGAGGAGTTTCCTTACACCCAAAATAATTCTTTGGAAGTCTAGAAAGGAAATCAAAACAAGAGAATGTCTTTGGAGAAGGAAAATATATTTGGGAGTAGTTATTTAGGGTTGATGGTGTGGCCTAACCATATCTCGAGAAGCTTAGATTTTGAGGACAAGAGGACCAGGAGTGTGTTGGAAAGAAAGGTATATGTATCCTCTTGTTGATGTTGATTTTCTAGTCGAATCAGAGGTCCAAGTTACAAAGTTTGGTATTGGACACATGTGGACTATTGGAGGGAAGTGTGAGATTGGACCAAGTTTGCCCTAAATGCATCACCATTGAAGGACTAATGTGAATACCAAATGAAGCATAGATTGACGAAGCTTAAGGTTTGATCAATGACGAAGAGAAGTTGTACAACCCAAGTTCATTGTGGAAGAAGGAAGTTCAATTTAATTATTTATTTTTTTTTTTAAAGTTTCATTGTTCATTCATTACCAATATCAATTTATTTAAAAAAATTCTCAACATTTTATAAATTTTACTACATTCCCAATTGTTTTCTGTAAATTTCTTTAAGAAGAGAGAAAAAAACATAAGAACAAAATAACCATAATTGCACTATACATACCTCACATAAAACCATATCCATATCTATATTGAGGTATTAGAGAGATGGAAACTCCCCTTTGTGAAAATAAATACAAATCTTACCAATATAGTTTTTGATTGTTTACAAATAATAATATAATTTACATATAAATAAACAAAAAATTACAAATTGTAATTCTAAATCATCTTCACTCTCCATCTCCATGCAAATACATTAGAAAATAGGTATTAATAATAAATATAGAGAAAAATAATTACATTGTTAAAATTTTGAGAAATAATTTACAATAAAATGGGAAAAAAAAATAAATTCTATCACATTATTATATGCAATGAAAAGAATTAAAATGGCCTTCACCTAATATTTATGGAGACTTAAATTGAAAGTGTAAACAAAAGAGATTCTAGAAATTTAAAAATAAACCTAAATAAACTTTAAATAGACTATTAAATTTTCTTAAACCCTTTCAATAAAATTCAAACTCAAATATAAAATCTACAAACAAAAAAATGACACGGAGCTATCAATCTAATATCATCAAATACACCCAAGAAATCATTATAATGCAATCCCTAAAACATTTTATTAATATGAATTTAATAAAACAAAAAGAAAACAATAATAATTAATGGAAAACTCACTAGCAATTGCTCAGAACCCATCCTCCAATAATGGCCAATCGCAAGTAGACTATCCAGGCAGGAAGTTGAAAGTGGCAAATTTGAATTCCTTCATTCTCATTTCCTGTAGCCCATGTGCACCCGAGCCACCATCTCTTATGTTCTTCATTCCACCAAATTATATGCATTTCTATTGAGTTTTTTAAAATCAACATGTCATAGTCTTATTAGGCGTGTTGTACAACTTTTGAATTTTCTGATGACTTGAAGGCGATGAGTGACGACGGGAGGTGTTGAGAAACTACTGATGTTGCCAAAATACTAGGGCTAGAGTAATTAGATTGAGGCATTTAGAAAAAGTCTTCCATTGTGGTCCTGACTCTATCAGTTGGGAGAGTGTGGAGCAGAGTAAACATTTATTTACGCCCAAGTCAAAGTTCATGTTGGTTATTGTTGGCAACATGAATTCATTTTAACATCTATTTAATATACAATATGGAAGGTCACTAAACAAATTATCTACAAACTTGGTACAAATAACTTCTATGATGGTTTTAGGCATGCATAGTATCCAAAGCAAGAGATACACTTCAAATGAATTGAATGCTTGCATTAACTTATCCATGGTAAATTTAATAATATTTCACTTATTTTGGTAATTGACCATGACATCATGAATGACAAAGCTCTTTTTTTGTAACAACCATTATACTATTCAATGTGTATTTGAAAATCAGATTCTTTGATAATTATTTATAATTAATATATTCTTTTTTCCTTAGGAAAAACGATAATTTTATAATGACAACAAAATTACATGTTGTAGATGTTGATAATGCATTAAATGGTGCCAATAAAAAATGGTGATCACAGAGACCAAAAATACGACTCCAAAATGGTGGTAAGCATGTTACCCTTTTCTCCATTTCTTCTTTTTAACCATTGTCCATTCTCCCCATGAAGGAGTGGCCATTACAAGTGCTAGTTGGGTCCCTTCATTCATTCTTGGATTTTCCTTATCTGAATTTGAACTTTCAGATACATGATGAAATTTTGAGTCCCTTGTCTTCATTTCTACAGTGAATCCCATCTCCTTCCTCGATGTGTTTGGTGGAGTTCCTAAAACTTGATGATTAGGGCTCCCCTTTTCTACATTTTCTTGTGTATTTTGGTCTTCTTCATTGGTAGGAGGATCCACTTCTTCATAATCCTCTTGTTTTCTTCTTCCTTTGAGGCACTTTCTTTGCATCAGGACATGAATTTTGTGGATGTCCCATTTTTCGGCTTATTCAACATATAAATGTTGTGTTCCAAAAATCTAGGAATGTGTCTTGCATTTCTTGTTGTGTGTCAACAAAATATGATCCGACAATCCTTTGTTTAATTCTACCTCCACATAAATTATGGTGATTGTGTAGATTTATTAATTAAATATTTGGGTATCTTTCTTTATATATCGCCCTAATATGTTCCCAAAGGCTTCTATCACTTTATGGAGCCAAAAATATAAGGGTATATTATGCAATCTAACCCAAATTGACATTCAAGATACTACCATTATATTGGCGTTGAAATCTAGGAACCAAGGGGTGACAAAAAGTCTCGTAGAGCCCAAAAACCATGGATCCTCTTGCAATATAGATCCACAATCCTCTCACGATGTAAATTTTGCTATGAAAAAGCCCCTGGAGCAAAGGTGAATCTCACAATTTATTGTCTAGTTTGTGAATATCCAATGGAAAAGATCCACTGGTTTTGGCCAAAAACTATTGAGTCTGCATGATACTACTTGAGATTCATATTTTGTTCAAAAATCATTTGTTTATGGTAGATTTACAGTCATTACTTGGATTTTATTCAGTTGTTCCACTATGAAGGGGTTGGGTATATTGTGTTTCTAATCTAGCGTTGTTGAGGCAACAAATTTGGATTTGAGGATATCTATGAACTAAAAGACTCCATTTTCTTACCCTTGATTCGATTACGTTCCTTTGTGAATACTAGATCCAGACATTCCATGTGTGCCCTTTGAATTTCTTGGTCGAGGTGATCCTCCTCGAAGCCTTAAGTTCAATATGATGGTGGACGATGGAAGGATGTTATAATCTTGTAACATCACATCTTCCTACATGGATTTTCCTCTGAACATCAGACTTTGTAGGAGCATTGTGATACTGAGAGTGTTCATGATATTGTGCTTTAAATGTTTGACGTTCTCTGTGTCCCGAACCCAAAATAATATTGATTTTCCATGTGGGGATTTGATCAAAAATTGGAAGGCTACCAGATCAAGTGCCCATACTTTACAGTCATACAGATCTTCAGCCAAATCAATGAATAAGTGTGGAGATGAAAAGAGGGAGAGGGATTTATATGGTAGTATTAATTTCATAAGTGATGGCCAAATCACTAAACTCACCCACTTTGATGGAGGAAAATTATGATATGGAAAAATGTGAAGTAGACTCTGCATATATAACACTACTCCTCCATTTCAACAACCTAATGTACTTAGGGGATTGGGAATATCCAGATCTAGGATCTTTAACAACAAACCTACAGACATATCCAAATGTGTTTGAGGTGGAAGATTCACTTTCGTAGACAAAATTTGGCCTCCAAATCTAATCAATATTTCTATTGTGACTAAGAGAAGACAATTATAAGATTTCTATATTCAAGCTTCTGTGACCCATACTGAATTAAGAAAAATCTTTCAATAGAAATCAAATAAGATAAATTTTTGGCCCATGTGTTTCGAACCAACAAGTCTCGTTCATTGTTTTGGTACTTATGATGAACCACACTTGCTCATTCGAAATGTGTTGGCCAAAACTTTCTATTATGTGATTTCTACCAAAAGACATTGCTTAAGTTATAATATTTCTGCTCCATACTTGCCTTAATCCTACACAAGTTCATTCCCAACTCATGAATGAAGTTATAATATTTCTGCTTCATACTCGCTTTAATCCTACACAAGTCCATTCCCAAATCATGAATGTGACTTCCTTCACTTCCATCTATTCCATTGTGTACGTACAGGGTGAGGAGATACTCTACATTGACAATATGGTTAATGATACTACCGATGGCCTAGCCTATGAATCTCCATCCTCACGCGGGAGACTGAAACCAGTATTAAATCCATTCAAAAACACCATTATCAAACCTGCGAGCAGTGAGACCATTCCCTAGTGATGACATAGAAGGTGGATTTGATGTTTGATGAAACCCAACCACATAAGGAAAGAGAAAAAACTGAGAAACAGCCATCACACCAAGCTCATCCTCTTGACATAGTTCCCCTTTCAATATTTAATTTGATTTTTTAAATAATATATTCTTAACTTACATTTTAATCAACTTTTTTATTTGATTTAATGACTGTAAGTTCATAATTAGTGTATTAATTAATTAATTTTTTATAGTACACAATGGGTGAAGTTTATACCTTGTTAAATCTATTTAGTATAAAATGAAAATTTCACAAATATGTTTAGTCAATGATTTTATAGATACAAATGACCATGACAATACCACACGTAATAATGACTATGGATTTTCCTTGTAAGAATCATCACTAGCTTTTGTATGTTTGAAAATCACAAGTTTTCATTATTTTTTTAATCAATATATACTTTTAAAAAATACAAATAATCAGAACATCATAGGTGACTATGAGCATGCATATTCTTTTAACCACAATCATTTGATGTAAAATTAAAAATATATTCAACAAAATAAACATAAAAGTTAAAAATTAATTTACAAATGAATGTTTTCTGATGATAGAATTTTAAATGTATGTGGTTTTAATTTATGCTATGTATTTTTGTTGTGCTTTTGTTTGCCTATGATTGTTTGTTTGGGTATAATATTTTTACACATATTTAATGTCATATACAACAATTACTTTTAGAATAAGTAGAATGTGTGAATTAACTTATTAATCTTTAAATTGTTGTTTAATTTGATAAAATCTTCCTTTTTCAACATCATTAATGAATTCAAATTTTTATAAGCACCACTATCCAATGCACAATATTTTTATAAGTGTTTTTAATTACTATGTTTTTTATAGTTAGTTACAGGTTGATGTTTTGTGATGATAAAATTTTAAATGTTTGTGTTTTTATTTTATGAAATGTATGTGTTTGTTTCTTTATGCTCTTGTTATGTGTATAATTTTAGAACACAAAAAAGTATTTCATTAGAATATCCCATATGGAAGTCCATTGCCCAAATTTTATATTGACTTGATACAAATCACCCCTATGATGATTTACACAAATAGAATATAATATGGAAGAATTATAGTCCCAATTAATTGAATGTGTATTAAACTATACACGTTCAAATTAGCAATTAGTTTAACAAAATTTCATTTATTTTTTCAAATGACCATAACATCATGAATGGTTATGGATTTTTTGTAGGTATCACTATTCAATGCATCTTTGAGAACTATTTTTAACCAATATATATTGTTAATTAGTAACGAATCGTTTTTTTGTGATGGTAAACTTTAGTTGTTTGTGTTTTTATTTTATGTAATGTATTGGTTTGTTTCTTTGTGTTTGTATGTCTATAAATTCCTGAACATAAAAAAACTTTTATTAGGATAACTTGATACAAATAAATTATATTATGATTTTAAGAATGCATAGTATCCAATGTAAGAATTACACTTCAAATGAATTGAATGCTTGGATAGCTTATCTATGCTCAATTTAATAAAAGTTCACTTATTTTGGTAAATGACCATGACATCATGAATGAAAATGTATTTTTTTTTGTAACCAACACTATTCAATGTGTGTATTTTAAAATTACAATTATTTTAAATTAATATATTCTTATAATTAACTACAATTTTATGTTTTATGGTAGAATTTCAAATGTTTGTGATTATATTATATTTTTTTGTATATGTTTGTGTTTGTGCATAGATAATGGCTTTACCCATACATAAATATTGTATATAACAATTACACTTTAAACGAGTTGAATTTGGGTATTAACTTATTTTATGTGAAAATTCATATTCAACAATTTAATAACATCCCATTTATTTAAAAAAATGATCATAACATTTATCAATTAACATATATTTCAATAATAAACATAACTATAATATTACAAATGATTATCATGATAAATTTTTTGCAAGCAAAACTGCTCAATACATTTATCATAATTTGCAAGAAATTATGTACTTTAGAAATTAATTAGCTAGAAATTGATGCTTTATAATGATACAATGTTAAAATGTGTTTTTTAGTTTTTTAATATGTGTTTATTTGTTGTGTTATTTTTTTATTTTTTGTGTCATGATTTTACAGATACATAATATCATAATATTATACGAAAACGAGGAAAAAGTTCAATCTTATATTTTAACTCACTTATGTTCAATTTAATTTGTTTGCAAATATTTTAATCAAAATATATTTCAAAAATACAAACATGGAGTTGAATTTTTATCCTTTGATTTATATTTGTCTTTAATTTAATAAAATTCATTTTCAAAGAAAAGACAATTATTTAAAAAAAATATAACATTCTTTTTTAAACATGCTAAATATGTCTTTTGAAGGTGCTTATGTTTCCTCTAATTACAAAATTGAATTGTAATAAGCATTGGTAAATTTATATTATGACCTTCTTAATTGAATATTCAATTTCCCCTAACAAGTCAAAGTGCATCAGGTGATGTGACATATGACAATGCAATGTCAACATTTATTTTTATTAATATACAAGAAAAATTGTCTTTTTGTGTTATGATTCTTGAAAAATTATTAAAGGCTTAAATGTTATATTGGACTTCTAATTCACACGAAATGAGTTACGCCCAAGAAGAGGAAAGATAGAAAGTTAAAAAAAAATTCTCCTTTTTGCTAGAGTTGAATTGTCGTTATTGCAGACTACCAAGAAAACACATGATTCAATAAAAAGTTTCTTGTGTGAAACTCACTTAAAATGATTGTTGGAGATAAAAGGAGTTGGATAAAATATAAAGTTATATTCGGAAATAATTATTTTATTCATACCCCAAAAGTAGCAAGATGTTGCTAAGGGTCAAGGAAATGTAAATTGGAAAATGACTACTATTTGTTCTCCTGGGAAGTAGGAGTTAGAGCTTTGGGGAAGGTACATGGAAACATAGTTCTTGGTTGGAGGAATGCAATAGCCTCTGATCTATTTCCATCAAGAAAAGATTAGATAAGTATATTCTAAAAAATAATACACTTGAATGTGTGCAAAGATGCAAGAGGATATTATATTATAAATTAAATAAGCTTGTTTGGATGGATAAATATATAAGCGTGCACAAAAAATAATACATTTGAATGTGTGCAAAGATGAAAAAGGATATTATGTAATTAATTAAAGAAGCTTGTTTGAATGGATAAATATACAAAACATGCACAATAACCCTTATTCACCTGTAAAAATATAGTTTGTTGTCAGCTACTACATAGAAGAACTATTACAGGTAAGAAAAATAAATTTATAGATAATTTAAGCTCTAGAAGAGTAAATTTATACCTAGTTTATCTTGCTATAGGTCAAAGCACTAGAATCATATCAATTGGGCATGGAACAAGCAACCTTGGGTAAAGAAATATTAGGGCCTAAAGGACAACCTTCTCAAACTCCCTTGACAAGGGTTCAACGTGCCTCTTGCCTAATTCTCATATGCTCTTCTTCAATGAAAATGATAGTAATAGTAAATTATATACAATCATTATTCAGAAACAAAATATATAGAGTTGACGTGAATATCTAATGTGTACCCATAGAATATAAATAGAACAAATAATATAGTATTTTAAACTTTTGATGGAATCACTTCATTACACATAGTAACAAGTAAATGGATTGTATAAATTTTTCTTATGAATAAAAAGAAAGATTTACATTGTTGGGGCTATAAGACGGCAAAGCTATTTTCTCATAATTAAATATTCTCACTAAAAAATACAGGGTAAATCCCTTGAATTGAAATTGATATACATGCATTGATTCAACTGTCGAGCCTTTTGGGAAAATCCCTAGCTAGATAACAGTATTATTTACACTCAAACAAAATCAAATTTCCTTGCAGCGAGCATCAAGCAAAAATTGCAACCAACATTGAAACCCTGTAAAGAGGAAGCATTGGATAAGTATTTGAAGGCCAAAGCATAGGTGAAAAAGCGTGCATGAATTTTTACCCTGAAACAATGTCACAAGATAACCCAAGTTGGTCATAGATTAACCAACACATGCAAGAAAGGAATTCCTTTGTTTGGATTGGAATAACTCTAAATTAATGAAGCAAATAATGTTATAGAGGGTTTTTACATAAGTAGAGTCTAACCTTAGTAATATAGATGACATCCTTCAACCCGATACTTTGTTGTTAAGGGAATAACATTAGTATTGTACATATATGTTTGTACAAAGAAAAATTATATCGAGATGAGAATTGAGTTACATTTTAATCATAGAGTGAAAATTCAAGAAAGATTGTAAAATATTGGAAGGAATTCCATGTATTAAGTTTAGTTCATTTTGAAACCATTGAGAAAAATAGAAATTATGTTGAGATCCTTTGAGGGATGCATAACCAATGTCTGATACATCAAAACCACAAAGTTAGAAGTAAAAACATACAATAATATACCAAATATGCAATAATGGCTATACTATAAAAAACATAAGTGAATGTAGAGGAACCAAAGACGTTGTGATGGATTACCAAAGGATTTCATCAATACCACATTTTACAAGGAGTATTTTTCTAAGAGCGTGAGATGGACGTAAGTTTTACACATACATTGCACATAGAATCACATCATCCCAACGCATCAGTGTTCAATTTTTGAAAATCCTCATTGAGAAAACTATATTAATTGTAGTAATGTTCATTCTTTCAACTACATAATTTTTTTGAGAATTCTATGGAACTATGCTATGATGTTGAATCCCATGCTTGTTGATATTTTTCCATATTCATTAGAGTACATTATCTTCCATTAACAGTATGAAGAGAGCCAATATGTGATTATGCTTCATATCCAATCCATACTTGAAATTCCTTAAAAGTTTTGAAAGCTTGACATTTACTTCTCAATAAATACATGTTATGAAACCAACCCACAAAAAGACATAAAAGATAGATCAACACCTTAGAAATAAGCCTCTTTGAGGGGGAAACCTCCTTTACATTACACATGAAAATTTCTTCGATGATACAATTGACAAGACGTTCTTTCTATATATAAGAGTCTAAGGGGTCATAATATAATCAGATCTTACATAACAATATTAATTTAAGAGCACAATAATAATAATAATAATGGGTTTCTATGGGGCACAATAATAAAAATATGGGACTACATGGGCACAAAAATATAATAAGGTGGTTGTATTAATAGCAATAATGGGTTACACTAGTAGTATAGGGACCTAAAAGTACACCCAAAACATTCCAATGTAATCATAAATACAATTCTTCATACATTTATTTTCATATGCATAAGGAAAGTGCATAAGACCACACAAATTAAAATATATATTTCCAACTTTTCTACATGAATAAACAGGCCTTTCTAGCAAATGTGAACAAGGAACAATAGATTTCTTATACTCCTAGCGAATGTCAACAAGGATAAAGTTATCCAAACAATTATATGAGACAAAGAAGAAGTTAGAAATGATTATGCATAGCTAAAGACCCATACAAATAAGGAAGTGGAAAATCCCACATATATTTAATAGGATACTCAATTAACATATTTAATGCTTAAAGTAGTTAGGTATAACAAAAGAAACGTGTTTAGTTCTCATTATTTGGGAATTAAATCACCCTTGAAGAGGAAGGGGCATGACTAAGTAGAGCGAAAAATGAGATGATATTGATGAATACTCTATGAGCTCTCGGTAGAATAAATAATGTTTCAATGTAAATAAGACCAGTAATTTTTCATGTAGTAGAGAAATTTTTTTGGGGCAATATTTAGAGTGGGTTAATATGCCATGGTTTTTCAAAATAAAAGATAAGCATAGTTGTCAATTTTGACATTTTTTTAATTTATTTTCTCAATGTTTATACTTTAAAAATATTTTAACTTCAAAATCATTAGAACTCTCAATATTTTTACGAAAATAACATTAAACACTTTATATTATGCATATTATGGGGTACTAATCTTAGACAAGGTTTATAAGCTTTAAAATAAATTTCCATCCTTGAAATTTTTGCTACTAGATAGAACCCTTCGAGAAGAAAGAAAAAACATGGCGCAATTGTGGAAAATATATAAGAGAATGAAGTGAGTAACAAAGAAGAATAACTTCAGACATTGTTGAATAAAACTAACATGTGGGGATAACTAACAACGAATAAATTTGTGGGTCATTTAATGTTTGCATGTTGGGAGCCTCTGTGACATAGTAACAATGAAAATCTTCAATGCGAAGGGTGTGTACATTTCATGATATTTTTTCTTTGAAATTATGAAAGACAATTTAGGATGCATAAATGTAGTTATATTACAATTTAGTGAAAGGAAAAATGGATGCTTCTTTTATTCCATTAAAGCTTTTTATGCATGTCCAAGTTTATTTCACCTTCATGGCTTCTTTTGATCAAAATGAGAACTACGGAGTTTCTCATTTGTACATAATATTAAAATATGAACTTTTTCGATAGAATGTTTCAATAGAAGGTGAATGTAGGTGTGACCTATATAAACATGTTTAGTTGTTGAACAATTATCTCCTTCTTAATGAAAAGTATTGTCTTTCGGATTGAGTGTATACCTATTCTATTAGATTTACATATAGTTTAATGTTTTTCCTAAAATATATTTATTAATTTGTGAATAACCATCAAAAAATATATTTTTACATTGTAATATGATTCTCTTCCAAATCACGTGGAAGGTGTTTTTCATATCTCACACCCATTCAAAGGGGGATTTTCGTGAATAATGAGGTTAGAGAAACATTAATATGTGTATAATGGTGTCAATATGTTTTGGTTTGTATCCTTTAAATTCCATTCCTTTATAAATAAATGTGAATGCATTTGAGATTTGCATTATTTTAATAGAAAAATATCTCATATACTGTAAATGTAAGTGAAAATCAATGAAGCCATTCCATTGAACTCAACAGCACCTGAGATTTCAAAACAAAACCTCAAGATTTAACTTAGAATTGAGTAGAAAAATGAAAACAAAAACAAAACAAAACAAATATTAAAATAAATCATATTACAAATATATATGTTTATCTATATAAATATAAATATTAGTGATTAGAAAAATGGGAATGCATAATTTAAAAATCTGAAATGCATATAAATAAATCTGTGAAATCATATTGATGATTCTTTAATTTTGTTATGTTGATAGTGTGTATCCCTTGATAGGATTTCTATAATTCTAATTTAACTATCAATAATAAATAGGTTGATGCTAGAGATTCAATAATTAATAATTAATATTTTTAATATTACTCAATAATAGAAGGTTAAGACTTATTTAAAATGTAATTATGATCTCCATCCTTCTGAATTTAATAAAAAAAAATATTTCCAAATTAATTTTAAATTTATCTATATATAGAATATTTTACTATAAAATGATTTATTTCTTTTATTATAACTATTGTGACCATATAATCAAATGGATTGAAAAATTTCTATAGCCATGAATCTATGATAAGAATCAAAACACTAACCGCATTATACATATTGCATTAACGAGATTTAAAAAATTATAAAAGTTAACTATATGTTTATTATTATTGGAGTTATATAAAAATATGTTTATCCATGTAGTTTCACCCCACTATTATTATGGAAATCCTTTAATTGGAAACATGTCTTCTTACATTATGATGAAGAAATGGATCCTCCTACCAATGAAGAAGCCCAAAATACACAAGAAAACATAGAAAAGGGGAGCATTAATCACAAAGTTTCAGGAACTCCAACAAACACATCGAGGAAGGCGATGGTCCCTGTAGCAATGAAGACAAGGGACTCAAAATCTCATCATCTATCTCAAAGTTTGGATTCAGATAAGGAAAATCCAAGAATGAATGAAGAGACCCATCTACTCTTGTAATTGCCACTACTTCCTAAGGAGAATGGAGAATGGTTAGAAATAAGAAATGGAGAAAAGGGTAACATGTTTACCACCATTTTGGAGTTTGGTCTCTGTGATCACCAATTTTGATTGGCATGATTAAATGCATTATCAACATCTACAACATTTATTTTTCTTATTTGTCATTATAAAATTATAATTTTTTAAGGAAAAAATAATATATCAATTATAAATAATTATAAAAGAATCTGATTTTCAAATACACATTGAATAGTATAGTGGTTGTTACAAAAAAAACCTTTGTCATTCACAATGTCATGGTCAATTACTATAATAAGTGAAATCTTATTAAATTGAGCATGGATATGTTAATGCAAGCATTCAATTAATTTGGAAGTGTATCTCTTGCATTGGATACTATGGATTCTTAAAATCATCATAGAAGTTATTTGTACGAAGTTTATAGATAATTTGATTAGTGACCTTCCATATGGTATATTAAATAGATGTTAAAATGTATTCATGTTCCGAACAATAACCAATAGGGTGAGGTACAATATGTCTACTGGACTTTTACTATTGTGTAAATAAATGTTTACATATTTCTTTTGGACTTTTACATGGGCGTATATAAATGTTTACACTACTCCACACTCTCCCAATGGATAGAGTGAAGACCACAACGAATGAGTTTTTTTGAATTCCTCAATCTAATTACTCTAGTCCCAATATTTCGGAAACGTTAGTAGTTGCTCAATGCCTCTAGTCGTCACTCATTGCCTCTGAGTCATTAGAATATTCAAAAGCTCCACAACGTGCCTAATAAGACTATGACATGTTAATTTTCAACAATTCAATAAAATTGTTGATTTTCAACAATTCAATAAAACTGCATATAATTCGGTGGAATGAAGAATAGAAGAAATGGTTGCTGGGGTGCGCATTGGCCGCAGAAAGTGAGAACGAACCAATTGGAATTTTCCACTTTCAACTTCCCACCTAGATAGTCTACTTGCCATTGGCCATTATTGGAGGATGGGTTCTGAGCAATTGAAACTGATTTTACCATTAATTATTATTGTTCTCATTTGTTTTATTAAAATATATCTTTGATGGTTATTGATCAGTTAATAAATATATTTTAGGAAAAACATTAAAATA
The DNA here is from genome assembly GCA_000404065.3 of Pinus taeda. Taxonomy (NCBI): domain Eukaryota; kingdom Viridiplantae; phylum Streptophyta; class Pinopsida; order Pinales; family Pinaceae; genus Pinus; species Pinus taeda. The sequence continues at coordinate 890 of APFE030170397.1, read as the reverse complement.
TATGAAATCTAATAAAATAGGTATACACTCAATGGGAAAGGTAATACATTTCATTAAGAAGGAGATAATTGTTCAATAGTACACATTCATTAGGATAGGTAACACCTACATCACCTCCTATTGCAACTTTTCTACTAAGAATGTTCATATTTTTATTATATATGGACAAATTCCTTAGTTCTCCTTGTGATCAAAAGAAGCCATCAAGGTGAAACAAACTTGGACATGCGTAAGAAACTTTAACAAAATAAAATAAGCATTCATTGTTTCTTTCACTAAACTGAAATATAATTACATTTATGCATCCTAAATTATCTTTCTTCATTCCAAATAAAAAATCTCATGAAATGTACACACCCTTCACATTGAGGATTTTCGTGAGTACTATGTCAAAACGCCTTGCAACATGCAAACATTAAATGACCCACAACTTTATTCCTTGTTAGTTATTCGAAATATAATAGTTTTATTCAAAAATATCTCATGTTATTCTTCTCTTTTACTTACCTAATTCTTTCATATATATTTCCACAACAACGCCATGTTTTTTCTTTCTTTTCGAAGGGTCCTATTTAGTAACTTTTATGAATTTTTTAATCTTGGTTAATGAAATATGTATAATGGGTTTAGTGTTTTGATTCTTATCATAATTTGATGGCTATAGAAATTTTCCATCCATTTGATTATATGGGCACAATAGTTATAATAAAACAAATAAATAATTTTATAGTGAGAATATTCTATATATAGTATACTTTAGATTAATTTTCAAACAACGTTTTTACTTAAATTGAGAAGGAATAGAGATCATAACTACGTTTTGAATCAATCTCAACCTTCTATTAATGACTACTATTAAAAATATTAATTATTGATTAATGAATCTCTAG
>APFE030170389.1:19230-53111 GCA_000404065.3 Pinus taeda | reverse complement strand
TATATATAGATGAGATCAAAATATACATTAATATGAAGTTCAGTGTGAATAATATTGTGTACTAATTTGACAAACGATAAGTTTTCACTTACTCTTTATCATGTGCCTCTTTCCATTCATTTCGAGAAGATTCCATTCTCTTTAGGGATTTGTCCTTCTTGTTTGGAGAGAATTTTGTATTCAAAGTTTGTATTCTTTTCAACACTTAAGTTGGCTTATTAATAGTTATAAACAATTGCTTTCGTTCTTTTTTAGAGTAATTTAGGATCTTGCATCTTCCTTACACCTTGCATTAGGGTAGATTGCATTATTAAAGCATCAATAGTCTTTTTAGTTTTTGTATGTGTGAAGTGTGTTTTAAGAAAAGAAAAGGAAAAGTTTTTGCTTTATAGAAGTTTTGTAGAACCCACATAGAGATCTATTTTCATCAAAGAACAAATGATTGCATTCATATAGTTAGTTTTCATTGATTTCTTTCGCATCATATAAACACCATTGGTTTCACTTCCATCTATGCCCTTGACTTGAAAGAATAGCCATTAAAAATCAAGTGCTTAATTAAAATAAACTATAACTTTTGTATTGTCATCAGAATACACCAACACGTTTAGGTTTATTAGGGCCTTGGATTAGGCAAGAGGAGAGTTAACTCTCCAAGGCCTCTCTAAATTGTAAAACATAGAAGTTTGATTAATGAACGAAATCCAATAGAGTTAGGAAGACTGGGAAAGCTCTGTGACTGGAATTAAAGCACGAGTGTTAGTGAAGATAAGGATGAGAGATACCCCCTCTCTTACTTGTCGGATCCTACCTCACGACTATTCCACCTAGCTTCTGATACGAGTTGGTGACCATAGTTTCCTATCCTAGGAATCACACAGGTGGTTGCGGAGGGGAATCCTATGGCACCTGAGGTTGACATTGCTTCATGTTCAGCAGTACTTCTGGTGGGCACCCTTGCAAAGCTTGGGGGCTTGCACCAGCAAAGGCTGTTGTCTGGAGGTTAGCGTAATTACCTCTAAGACCTTCGCTAGTAGGCCTGGGCATAATTACCCCAGTCTATTTTTGGGAGGATCTTATTATTAACTTTCTTGTATTTTGGTGTCTGGTCCTAATCACCCAGAGCAAAAATAATTGGGATTTGTTTGATTGCTAATATATTTACGGACATTTTAGTGAGTGTTTTGTGGTCATATTCGGCCTATCTTTATAATTTTCTTGAGTATTTAAGTAGATATTTTAAATAATTCAAAGTGGTTTACTGACCATCTCAACGATCTCGGAGACTTCATGCAATTTCACCTACGAGTCTGTAGCCTTCTCCTAGAAGGCATAGGAATGATTCTGCCAATGGTTTCCAACCAGTGGAAGCAGGCGCATCAAAGATTGACCATCCACTTGGGGGCATTAGTTCACAAGATAAACCTGGTACCAATACAGAGTTAGAGAGGAACACACTAGTTCTTTATCGAGTACTCTTCCAGTTGGAAGATAATATTGAAGCAGAAGAGCTTTCAGAGTCGGTTGCGGCTCCGAATTCTCCTCTCCCTCCTGATCATCCAGATGTTTTGTTATATGTTGGAACTCTGACTCACAGGACTTCGAGCCCAGTTTTACATACATCTATCCCTTCGATGACCACTGCTAGAAGCATGGCATCCATGATGAGTGTTGCGAGAATGTAGACTCCCATATCTGTACAAGGGGGAGGAACTATTCCCATCCCTTCTAATTCTCCCAACATGACTATATTTGATTTCACTTCCATTCCGTCAACAAGTGGAAGTTCTCAAGCTACTGCATCTAGTTTTGGGTTCTTCCCTTTTGGAATGCTATCTCAAAGTATTCCTTTAGTTCCTTTGAGCATACCATCAACCGCCTCTGCATCCATGTTGAGTGGATCAGCTTATTTTCAGGGTTTCCCATTTGGAAGTGGTCATATACCACATTCCAATCCGACAATAGGGTCAATGCCTTTTCCTTTTACAAGTCAAGATAGTAACCCCTTCCAAAGTTGGAAAAACCCTGCGGTTAGTGGGATAGGAGTTGGAAATCAATTTTTCGACCAACAAGGGAATGTGCCATTCTTCGATTAATTCATTTCAAATTTTTTCACCCTTTACTAATGCATGGAACCCTTATCAGGGGTTGTCAGCTCCTTTCAATACTTTGTTAGGGGGTAACTTCACTGGTTACAGAGGATTTTCAGCAAGAGTTGTTCAAACTTTGAATTTCGCTTACCAAAAGGATCAACTTTTAGTTCAGTAGGATCTATGAGTTACTTCAGGCAACCTGGTGCCTTTCAAAATCTAGTTCATTATTTTCATACCTTTAGGAACCCCGCCCATTCTAGATGGAATTCCCAAGGTCCTACACGAATTCCTTTTCTAGCCATGCTTAATTTGCCAGACTTAATTAAATTGAAGAATGATCCAATTAGGTGCAATCTAGCTTTGCCTCTGGTCCAACTAAACTTCCATCGGATATTCCGAATTTCGAAGGGAAGAGTGGTGAAGACCCGGGAGACAATGTGACCGCTTTTCACTTATGATGCTCATCCAACTCCCTGATAGATGATTTGATTAGGTTGAGGTTATTTCTATGCACCCTAACTGGAAATGCAGCCAAATGGTATATAGAGTTGTTGGGGGGAACCTATACTTCTTTTGTTGATTTGGCTAATATTTTCTTGAACCATTTTCAGTTGCCCGTCTGCTATGAAGCCGGAACTGTGCTTCTGGCCAACTTTCATTAAGACATGTCAACTCACATTTCGGACCATATCCAGGAATGGAGAAGGAAAAAAAGGCTTATCAAAGCTGAAATTCCACCATAGTTCCATCTTGAATGGTTTCTCAAATCATTACAAGCTAAAATCTCAAAGGATGTTTCTCTTTCTAGTGTTTATTCGGAAGAGAAGACCATTTTTTGAGCCCAACAATTAGAACTAATATATTCTCAACCTAGGACTCTTCAAAAAATCCTACCTGACACTCCTAGATCTAAGGTTGATTTAACCAAAATGAAGCCAAGCCCTCACACTGATGGTATAGTTGGATCAATTGATGCAAATATGGTGAACCTTTTGATCCAATTACAGTAGTTGTCTCTACAAACTGCTTCGTCTAACCAGGCGGCACCGTATACACCTTCACCTTCCCAACTTACCTCTATAAAGTCCATCCATGCCTCTAACCCCAAAGGAAATGAACAATCTCATGGGAAGAGGAAGGGATGAGGTAAGAAGAAGAACAAGGAAGGGAAGGGCAATGCAAACAAGCCCGGAAACGGTGCCGGTGAGGGTAGAAAAGAGTCTAAGAAAAAGGTTAAATTTCCATGCAAGTTATGCAATGGATATCATTTGACTCACCTCTGACCTAAGATTCAAGATGCACAGTGCTTGTTAGTGCAGCAAAGGTCCTCTAGCTCCCAAGCTGTCCTGCTAACCCTTTTCCCCAAGGGCAGCAATTACTTGCTGGCGCGAATTCGAATGCTGGTACCTCCTCAAGGGGCAACCAGGAAGGGTAAATTTCCTCGAATGTTTATATGATGAACTCTCATGTCGATGTTGCTACACAAGTACGCGATTATGGTGAAATGGAAACATCTAAGGCTAAATCTGTTCCCGAAACCACAGACCCACTTCATATTGAGCAACCCTCTACTAAGATATACCTCTAATACCGAAAGGTTCCGCAAAGTGCTCGACTATTAACCCTAATGCTAGGGTAGCCCAGAACTACTCGATTGTAGAAGATCTGGCTCAAAGTCCTTGTGCTATGTCTCCATTAGAGGTACTCCAGTCATGTCCTGCTCAGAGAAGTGCTTTGCTTTCGGCAATTGGTGCAGTTGATCCAAATAATTCTTTAGTGCTCACTTTTGATATGTTGAATGTCAAAAAGACACTTCCTCACCATATGGCTTTGCAGATAAAGTCTACTTACCGAAAAACCAATATTTTTTGGATAGTTATAAATGAGGGAGATTCCACATGCGTAATGTCTATGTCATGTTGGAAGGCCATTGGATCACCTTCAATTGTTCCTTCAATGACTCTCTTGACAGCATTTGATGCACATTCTCATAGGCCACACGGAATTATCCCGACCTTTCTTATATGTGTTGGAGGAAAGTTTGTTAATATTCAGGTAGAAATCGTTGATGTCAACCAAGATTACAACCTCCTCTTACGAAGGAATTGGATTTACGAGATGGATGCCATAGTTTCATCTTTATTCCACATCCTTTGTTTTCCTCATGAGGGAGAATTGTTAAAATTTATCAGTTAGATTATTCTCCAAGTGACTCCCGTGCAACTTCATATTCTACTGTTCCATTGGTGGATAACCCCCATTAACCTATTGAGAATTTAGAGTTGGGATTTACTCTTCGTTAATGGGTATATTTGACCTTCCCCCTCCTACAGCTAGAATCAATGCAATTTCATCCTCCAAGGGGCCTTCACAGAAAGATTTCTTTTGAACCCATTATTTTTCAGACCCTTGGACCTTACCTTAATCTACAACCACATTGGATGGAGGGCAGGTTGGTAGAATGGCATTTCCCATGTCTATAGCAGAACTTAGCTATCAATCTATCGTTAACTCTATAGACAACCATCCTGATCCTTTTTCACTAGAGGAGTTAGATGGTGATGTGGCTCTAGCTTGGACCCTTGACTCCACTTCTGCTTTGGATTTCTTAGATACAGTTTTACCATCTGAAGAAGCAATTTTAGAATCAATGATGGATGTAGATCGACCATGGGAAGATTTACATCATCATTTATATTTTCTTCCTCCATTGCATGAAGTTGAATCCAGGTTCTCCAATCTACTTACTAGCGATGTTTGTATAGGTTCAAACCCTTTGGCTCCAGCAAAATTATTTTCCAAAAGTAATATGTCAGTTATCTCAAAAATTGTACCTATAAACATCTCTAGGAATCCTAATGTTATATAAATTGTCTTCATCAGAGTTTATTGTTCCCCTAAAGAAATTGAAATTTACATCAACCTCTTTAAAGAGTTTCGAGATGTGTTTGCTTGGTCTTATGAGGAAATGCCTGGAATAATCCATCTATAGTCTAGCATGAGGTCAAGACGTCTGAAAACACTAAACCTTTTCATCAGAAACTTTAACCGGTTAATCCTCAGAAAGAAGTAGCTATTAAAGCTGAAGTTGAAAAGCTACTTAATGCAAGTTTCATATACCCCGTTCCTCTAACGGAGTGGGTTTCCAATCCAATCATGGTAGATAAAAAGCGAGGAATGATCCAAGTATGCATCGACTTTAGGGATTTGAATAAAACTTGTCCAAAAGACAATTACCCCACGCGTTTTATTGAACAAATTTTTGATGATTGTGCGGATAATTAAATATTTCCTTTCATGGATGGATTCTCTGGTTACAATCAAATTACTATCTGTCCAAAGGACCAACACAAGACAACCTTTATTTGTCTCTAGGGCACGTTTTCATATAAGAAGATGCCTTTTGGTCTTAAAAATGTTAGAGCTACTTTTCAGTGGGCCATGCCTTATGCTTTCCATGACCTCAAACATGTTATCGAAGCATACTTGGATGACTTAGCTACTCATTCTCAAAAGAGAATCGATCATCCCAGCCACCTTTGGTTAGTTTTTTAGAGATTTCGGTTTATAAAATTCGGTTGAATCTGAATAAGTGTGTTTTGCAGTCACATCTAGTCGGTTGTTAGGATTCATCGTATCAACTAAAGGGATTCAAGTTGATCCTTTCAAGGTTGAGGCAATAATTTAGTTTCCTCCCTCGCCTTCAATTTGTCAACTTCAAAGTCTCCAAGGAAAGGAAAATTTCTTAAGAAGATTTATAGCAAATTACACTGAGATTACCAAAGGATTTATGCGTTTGCTTAAGAAAGGAGTTCCATTTTTATGGGACAACTTTGTGCAATGATATTTTGATGCCTTGAAGCAGGCATTAATCTTTGCTCCATTTTTGAGTCCACCAAATTAAGGCAGAGATTCCTTTTGTATCTCGCCGCGAGAGAATCAACCATAGGTATGGTTCTAGATCAAGAGGATGATGCTCTTACTGAGCATTTAATCTACTATTTGAGTCGAGGCTTAGTAGGTCCTGAACTAAGCTATTCTCCTATCAATAAATTGGCCTTGGAAGCTGTCCATGTTGTCCAGTGGCTTCGTCATTATATTCTGCTACGCAAGACATTCGTCTTAGCGACTGTCAATCCTTTTCAGTTTGTCCTCTGTATGAGAGTGATTGGGGGCAAATACAATCAATGGATTGTTATTTTGAAATAATTTGATCTCGAATTCTTGTCAGCCAAGTCCAATAAGTCATTGGTTTTTTCGGAATTAATTTCCGAGCTACCTTGTGAGGAAGACATTGTTTATGAGGAAAATTTCCCTGACTAACATTTATTCCACATTTCTTCACAAGATCCTTGGTATGGAGATATCATCATATATCTCTAGACTTCGAAGTTCTTGCCTGCTTCCTCCAAGGATGAGCATCGAAAGTTATGTCACCTTGCTAAAAACTATGTTATCATTGGTGATATATTATATTCCAGAAGGGTTGATTCAATCCTTAGGCATTGCTTAACTTTGGAAGAAGCAGATTCTGTACTTAATGATTGCACAATGGAGCTTGTGGCAGTCATCTATCAGAGCTTGCAACAGCTTAGAAAATTTTGTGTGCTGACTATTTTTTCCTTCAATTTTAAAAGTTTGTATTGAAGTGGTCAAATTTTTCCACCCTTGTCAGATTTATACTCCAAAAATGTGCACGCATCCAGCTCCACTTTTTCCTGTTATCACTGTTGATCTAGTTATGAAGTGGGACATTGACTTTACTACTTTTAATCTGCCTTCGGCGATGAATCACAAGTACATCATTAAGGCCATAGACTACTTTACGAAGTGGGATGAGGCCATGCCTACTTACAAAAACGATAGTGAAACAACAGCCTTATTCCTCTTCAACCAGGTTATTTCCCGATTTGGTATCCCAAGAGAGATTATCGCTGACCATGGTAGTCACTTCCAGAACCAACTGATGACCGAATTGGCTCTCAAGTTGGGCTTCCGGTAGGAGCATTCATCTATATATTATCCTCAGGCCAATGGGCAATTCCAAGCCATGAATGAGTCCCTTAAGACTATCCTATAAAGGAAAATTGACAAAAGTCAATCCAATTGGAACATCATGTTGTACCTGGCACTCTCGGCATACCGAACCTCGGTAAAGACTGCCACCAGTTTTACTCCTTTTCAATTAGTTTACGGGCTCGAATCTATTTTTCCTATCGAATGTGAAATTTTGTCCCTTATGCTAGCTGTAGAACTTCTTCCAGAGACATCTAGTATCAAAGAAAGCCTCGATCATTTGGAACATCTCGATGAGTAGTGTTGAGATGCTACCATAATAAACGAGGCCCATAAGAAAAGGGTTAAAACTCAATATGATAAAGTTGTCTGTCCTCGGGTCTTTTCTGAAGGCGACCTTGTCTTAGTCTATGATCAAGATAAAGACACCCTGGGGCCAGCCAAATTCAAGTCTATGTGGTACAGTCCCTTTATAGTCAAACGTGTTCTGGGAAAAGGGGCTTATGAATTAGTTGACTTTGAAGGGAACAAGTTGGCTGAGTCCTGAAATAGGCTTTACCTTAAAAAGTATTTTTCTTAGGTTATGTCCGAGCAATTGATTGTTTGTATATATTGTATTTTTGTGCATATTTGTCGAGAATTTTTTAATATCAAAATTTTTTGATCTGCTCTAGCAGGTGTTTATGGATGAATTGATATATTTCAGATTCACCAATGGTGCTAGTTGGCACACTCAGAATATTGCTTCTGCAGTGTGGGTGATTATTATCCATCTTGCCAATTGATGGTGTTGAGGGGAGTATGTATTGGTCCTACTTCGAATAACATTGCTAAGTATACTGCCATTATTAATTTACTATCCAAAGAAATTTCTTATGGGATTGATTCATTGGTAGTTTATCTTGACTCATAGCTGGTAGTGTCACAATTAAATAAAATTTATCGAGTTCATGATCCTTATTTATATCACCAATTTTTGAGAGTGAGAGTATTGCAATGATCATTTATTTATATTACATATGTTCACATTACACGATCTGAGAATTCATTAGCAGAATCTATTGTTAATCAAGCACTATATTGGCATATTGATCATTCATCAAATATAACAAACATCGAAAATTTGAATCTGTATATATATCATAAAATCGCCTGTGTATAGATAAAGTGTTCAAAAAATAATATACAAAATTGGGACAAAATGCCCTCAAAATTTGGGTTCATGCCCATAATCATGTCCAGTCTATCTATCGACCTGGCTCAAGATGAGTGGCTAAAAATTTAACTACTAAATTTGCTACATGCCGATGTGGACCCAGTCTTATGGTACCCCTACCATGTGGCACTGCATCTCCTCAGGTAGATCCTCTATGGCTATCATAGGTACCTAGTGAGTAAGCCTCACCAAGTTTCTCTGAACTGCATATAGGACTCTCTCTGTTTCTGTTTCTTCCTCTTCGGCACCTCTTTCACCATGCCTTTGCCTCAAAAATCCATCTAGTCTCACCCACATCTGGAACATGGTCATTTTTTCAGTATTTTGTCTCATTAAAAATATTTCTAAGTTCATTTCATATTTAACAAAAGAAAAAATCTTAAAAATTTACAAAAACTTAAAAATTTGTTACCTATGTCTCTCCATGCTATGTTTGGTGGCAACACTAAGCCTAGATCTCCTCGGAAATCTATACCGGCATACGGATAGTCATTGACTACGATGATCTGTTGGTCCCACCAAGCAAAAAACTCATCATCGAAAGTCATCCTAAGCACGTCCCTGCCTCCAAGGTGTTTCATCAAGTCAGCCCATCTACCCATCCGAGGATCTCGAGGGCTGTTGATGGAGACAAATACTTTGGGACGTAACCCAGGTACCTTCTCGAAGAAGAATGAGCATAATATAGTCCCATATCCAAAGTTCTTTGTTTGACCATTCTGAATGGAGGTCAATTGGCTCTTCATGTTGGTCAGAAGAGGCATGCACGAGTCGAAAACCATGGTAAGGCATTCCACTACTAGGCTCATGGACACTCGTGAAGCCTGGTGAAGTGAAGCTGATCCATTTACCCTCACAATGGTAAATAGAAGAATCCTCAGGGATAGACTATCCACGGGTTTGATTGGAATCTGACTTCCAATCTTCTTCGGGTGTCCAGGATGGTATATATGTACATAGTCTTCTACTAAAAGACTACTTCTTGTCCTGCCAGTCAAATGCACGACCCCCCCTCTTTGGGAGAGACCTATAATAAAGTATATGTCTTCAACCTAAATCCACAAAGGAATCTGATCTATCATGAAGGCATCATCCTCTGCACTCCAGTAGTGGATCAACAGTTATAGTAGGTGTGTGTTGGATTTCATGTTTGGCATTTTGAAAATTTTCAATAAGCCACACCCTTTCAATGCATATAGTGAATTTTGGTCATTCATTACCTCATTGTCAATTGTGGTATGCTCTCTCTCTCTCTCTCCATGTGATGGTCATCCTGAAAAAAAATTGAGTTTCAACCATTAGTTTTTGTGTTTAAACTTCAACTCGCATACACAAGGGTTCCCTTTACACATAATTGCGTGTAGGGCCTTCATATACGCGAGTTGATCACATCCAACCCACGTGTACGAAAAGCTGGATTTTTTGGCATAAATTCCCACAGTCAAAAATTAATGAAAACTTCTAAAGACTATCACAAAACATTGCAAGCATGATTTGAGGGTTACTTAATAACTTTGGTGCGATTTGGATAGTCCAATTGTTCAGAGGCAAGTTTGCTCCTTTTTGATCCACAGCTCTTTGCTCCAAATAGAAATAAAAAAAATTGAGTCCAAAATTCATTATATAACTTTGAAATTGCAAAATATTTTTTCAAAAATTGATTTTTGTCTCATGAATGTTTTGACTTGTGAGCTTGGATTGTCGAGAATGGGTTATTTTTCAAGATATTTTGGAGACTTCTTCGAGATGTTATATCGGTCCCATTACCGCAAACCTGTCATGGTAGGTATCGTTAGGGAAAACCATTTTTTCCATTGCATCTTGCATAATAGCCTTTGTTCAGTGATACATTAGCCATAGGGTTTACCCCATCATGTCTTGGTTAGCAAACCATGTTCACTCGCCGATTTTAAAATCATGATGTGATGATAGAGCCATCCTTTACATGAGCATGTTAGTTAGAACCTCACTGACATTGGTTGCCCATGCTACTATACTAGGTAGGCTCAGGATTCCTCCTTAGTCTCGCCATGAGTTGTGCGTTGAAAACACATTCTCCTTTCTTCTACGCTTATTTATGGCCTTATACCCTAGAGACTCCTTTGTGTTGAATTGTACTGCTGCATTGCATTTTGACTATTTGCACCTTTTGGCCTTGAGCTGGCTTCACTTGGACTCATGTTTAAGCCATATATTTGACCATGTCTTCTGCAAAATAAACCATGCAATCACTTAGCTTCTACAACTTGATGCATCCTTTGACCCGTGGAAGGAACATCCCTTTGAGTGTCCTTAACCAGTTTCGCCTCCCTACATTGAGCATAGGATTTTTCCCATCCTAGGAACTAGATCATATGTTTCTCTGACACTCTTTCTTTCCATTGTATTATAACATTATTTTATTCTTTTTCCACCTTAAAGAAAAAGACAAAAAAATATATATTCCAAAAAGAGTGGGAATGGGACAACATTTCCATATTTTGTTGGCAGCTAGAGTCAGTCATGTCGCCCTTGAACAAAGCACTCAAAAGAAAGTATCTCCACCATTTTGGGCAGGATTTAGTTTGACTTAGGTATGCCTTAACCTTGTTATTGCGTCAGTACTCTTCCAATTGGTTACCTCTTCCAATCATATGGAGAGTTCTCTTGTGCCTCCTGCATGACAAACTTATACAGAGTTATCATATGCTACCATAGAGTCATCATTGAGTCATGCTTTTGTTCAAGGGAAGTAAACCTGAGTCGGCCTCTCTGCAGTGTCTCTTGACCTATTTTTCAGTCGGCCATCCCTAGTTGTCATTGTCATGTTTGTCATCACATCAGTTATATTGGTCTTTTGCTCGTGTTGGTTTGAGAAGGTCTCCATTGGCTTCTTGCTGGTGTGTTTTGTCCTTATCGACAATGACATATTGCTCTGAGGGTAGGCCTAGAGCCACACCCTAGCCTTATTTTCATTATTGAGAGGTCACCTTGTGCTCAGCATTGATCAGTATCATGGGTCTTTGACAGAGTGGTTTCCCTTGTGTTCGACATCAGCTTTCATTATCACACATTGGGATTTGTGCATTGCCTTGGTTTCCATTTAACCCTATTGGTGGATTCCTCGCCTCTATGTTAGCTTTCATTATTGGTTGGTTTAGAGGGTTTCTATCATGCGCTAGCTACATCTTGTGTACACTAGAAACGTGCTTAGGTTGGGGTTACTACATATTTTTCGTCTGATTCCTTCCACATTATTGGCCTACGGGTTGCACTCGCATTAGATTGATGAAGGATGCCTTAATGCCTTCCTTCTAGCTAATCTTTTCCTATCGACTACAGCTCATTTGCTCTGGGACAAAGGTATAGAGTCCATTTGGCAGTACCTTGGGGTTTGCAGTCATCAGTGGCAGATTCCATTGCTATCGATAGTGGGAAACCATCATTGTCCCTTGATTGATAGATTCTTCCAGGTGTTCGACTTCAGCTCATTCATTCACACTTGTTAGATTGTACTGGGTACCTTGACTCTCATTATCATTATCAGTTAGTAGTCTCACATTTGTTAATGGTATACATCATTGACTAGTAATCAAACGATTTCTCACGTGGTTTACCTCAGATCATTTATTCCCATTGTGTAGAAATTTACCACGGTGGTCGATGAAGGCCTTGGGTTGCGTCAGCATGTTTTGGTTCACTTGTCAGTTGCTCCTGATACTGCAAGTTAACACCATCCACCATATATGTTGTAGTTTTTCACAGTGACATATTATATGCTGGCATATGAGTTGCGATGAAGTATCATTTTATTCCATCATGTTCATTTGGTACTATTGGGATCAGTTTTTAACATCAGTGATCAGCTTCATCTTTCAGCTTCATTAATCATCTTCTTATATGTGATAGTCAGACATGTATTTTTTCGACCACGATCAGATGATCCATTATGTACTTTCAATTCTTTATACTTGTATACATATTGGATTTGCTTGTACTTGATATGCATGTTATCACCAAGAACTGCAGTCACATGTACATAAATGTTGTCCAAAAAATTTCATTGTCAAAAATAGGTGTCAAATGGTTGTTGTCCTATGTTTGTTACTTAGGGATCATGTTTTAGAAAGTTATTGATGTAAATCATTTTCAAATACCGTTAGTCATCCTCCATCATGATTGCATAAGGCACGTCTTATCTTGCTTATGTCATTGGCCCTTTTCGCATTTCCGCAGCGCTGTTTTATTGGTTGATTTGGCAGCGCAATGATGTTTTAGCTTTTTCGCAGCGTGTCAGTAACCAGCCATTTCATAGCGCATTTTGATAATTTATAACTATCTGCGCTACAAAATCGCGGATTAGGGGATTTTGCAGCGCAGATTCTCAAAATGTCATGTCTGGGGGTATGAGTCATTGTGTCTGTCCATTTATTGTCAGTTGACGTCCTTTCCAAGCGATTGTGAGCCATCATTCCACCAATAGGTTCAGAGCCACGCACATAAAAATCGTTCAAACGGTTTTGTAATGCATGGTAGTGTCATGATGTTTGTTAATGATGCATGAACTGACCTTCTTGTTTGATAAGATTGTTAAATTGCAAAGGAGCCGGAGTTTCTTCCTTAAAGAACCTGATTGCAAGCGAGCCTGCGTTCCAAAATTTGAATTTTCCATTTGAGTTGAAGCTGGTGGTGTCTCTCTGTGCGAAAGATTTCAAAGCGAAATGGAGAAGAAGGGGAATCGGTCTGGAAGATGTCAAAGAACAGAACCTGTGGGATTGGATCTTGCATTAAGAGATGAAGGTGTAAGACAAGCTTTTCAGGATGCTGGTTGATGGACATTTTGTGAGAAGCTGCAGGGTGGGCATGCTGAGGTAACAAAAGCATTTGCCTTAAATTTTATAGGTTTAAGTTCTAAAGTGTCTATGTTAGAATTCCAAGTATCTCCAGAGGCTATTGCTAGGGTGACTGAAATTCCGAGAGGAGGGCAGGAGTGGTTTAAAAACTTCAAATTTGATATGAACCCCTGCAAGGAATTCTTGAAGGAACCCTATGTGAATGAAGATCTTACAAAGGCTGTGCCAAGGAATTATGTAAAGGAACACTATGCACTTCTCCTTACATGTATTCAAAAGTATTTAACATGTGAAGGGAGATATACTAAAGTTTACTCCTATCATTTTAAGCTGTTGCTGCATTTTACGGGCAAAGCATCTATAGATATCCCATTCTACTTGTTTCGTAGCCTCAGCAAGATGTGTGATAAAATTCAGTTGAAGAAGGATAATTGGGAGACATCACTGTTTCATCATGGTTTAGTAAAACTGTTAGTGTTGGATAGTCTGCAGAAAATTGGTCGGGATTGGGATTCTTTTATTTTTATGGCTAGTTTTCAGAGTAAGACAGGCCTCACCCCATTGCCTGTTAGAGAAAGAGAAAAGTCAATTGAGGAACCTACTCTTGCTGAGCTTAGAAAGGAGATAAAAGATATGAAGAAGACCAAGACCCAATTGAAGGAATCAATGAAGCCATTGGTTATCAAAGAACCATCTCAACCATCATCAAAGGAGAAGGTCAAGCACAAGAAAGATGCACCTAGATCAAGTGGGGCTGAACAGGTATCAAGAGTAAATACCAGAAGTCAATTAAGCAAGGAGAAGGGCAAATCAGTAGCTGTTGAAGAAACTCCAATATCGAAGGCTATTTTAAATGATTTGCTTAAGGCTATTGATTTTGAACAGGCTAAATCAGTGCATATTGAGCCAATGCACATTGACTTAACTCAATCATCACGAGAGAGCACTAAAAAATCAAAGGCTTCGAAGAGGTTAAGGTTTGATGAACCTGGTGAAGAGTTTGTGTTCAAACCACGAAGGCCAGTTACAAGGAAACAAATTAAAGAGGCCGAGAAGGTGCATGAAGAAGGGGTAGCTGTAAAGATGCCCAGAACAGAAGTAATTAAACAGCTGCCCAAAACAGAGGAAGCTGAGAAAATAAAGAAAAAACCTTTTACAAGAAAACAAGCAAGAGAAGTGGAGAAACAATCCAGAACAAAGGAAGCAAAAGAAGGAAACACTGCATCTACAAAGAACCAGTGGGAGGCAACCGAAAGAGAAGTGGCTGAGATGGAGAGGGCCGTAGCTGAAATTGCAGCCATGGAAAAGGAGGTTGCAAAATTAAAGGCACAGCTAAATAAATTAGCTGCCAAATGAAATTGCAGAATTCTGAGTCAGGTGTTGTTCCAAAGTTTTGCTTAATTTTGCTTAAGTTCATTATTTTTAAGGCATGTAAGCACGGCTATATAAATCCAAGGTAAAATAGGAGTTTTGAAACCAATGGCAGAGCTGTTAAAATCACAGAGAATATCGAGACATTCACTAAAGACTTTGTTTTTGAAAAAAAAAACAACAATTTTGTAGCGCGCTACGAAACTACTGTAGGTGCTGCTTTTTGAAGAAAATAAACAGTTTAATGATGAGGTCAGCAAATTTTTAAAGAAAATGCCTAATGAACATCAAGGAGACCACATAAGACTAGCAGGGCCATTCAGATAATGACAAGTGTGCATTCTCCATAAAGGTGAAATATTTTGTCTTAAGCTATAGCTTTAATAAAGGTACTTTATTACCAGTGATTAGGGTTTGGCTGAAGATGCATACGAGGATTTGGGCTTGTACACCTGTTCAATCAACAAGGCTTCCAGCAAATCTGGGAATATGGTGATGCTAATCAATTTTGGGGTATTAAAGAGCTGGAAACATATTGCTTAACTTTCGAAGGATGGTGGGAAACAAGGGCCGAGAAAACAGGGGTTTGTTCTTATGATAAATGAACCATCAGCACTTTCAGCATCCAATGCTAATCTTGTTCCTTGCATCCTTATCTCAGCTATCACGGCCAAAACTAAAGGAGACAGCTGTCGAAGATCTAGAAAAGAATCATGTAACAAGGAGAATAGAATTAGAGTTTAAGTTTGATTAGGACTCTTTGTAATTACAGCTTAATACTTAGTGTGTTTAATGAGTCTGTTAAAAATAGATAGGGGTAGTTAATGACAGTCATCGAGCTCCCCTCATGCTGGAGGAGGAGGCTCAAAGTAGTTAAGAATATTTTTCTATATATAGATGAAACTCTGATGTAATGAGGGTTGGATTTTTATGCAAAAAACAGAGTTTATATTGGCTTGTATAAAAGACTTTTTACAGTAATAGAAAGACTACTTTTTCTTCTCAAGATTCATACTTTGTTCAAATGCTCAAGATGTATGTGGTTCTGTTTTATCCTTCATATTTTACAGCTCTATAGATATGCAATCACTCTGAATTCACCTAGTGCTCAGACTTCCTGTGCATATTTATGAGCTGGGGTTCTTTTGAGAAATGTTTTTTACAGCTTTATAGGTATACAATCACTCTGAATTCACCTAGTGCTCAGACTTCCTGTGTATACTTATGAGTTGATGGTTCTTTGAGAAATGTTTTGAGTGTTTAAACATTACATGCCTTGACTGCCATGAATGAGTAGTTGATAGTTTACTGAAATGGTATTTGACTCCATGAGCCCAATGGAAGAAATGTTATGTTATATGTCCAACCATCATGTTTTTTTAAGTTCTCATTATAAGAGTTAGCCCTCTTAGTGTTTAAAGATAAATCAGTAGTTTATTTTGAGAGAGTCCTCTCAGGTTAGGGAGGCTAATCCTTAGCCAAGAGTCTGGTCTGAAATAGTTACATAGAGTCTAACTGATTAGCAGCCATCAGTACATGATTTTGTGATAACAGGACCCACCGAAAAAGAGGTAGCTGCAACTTTAGCTACATTGAACACCCTAGTCAAACCTAAAAGGAAGAGACAAAGGCAAGACCCCCTATACTTTAAGACCAAGGAAAGCACCAGGATCAATCAAGGGAAGACACAAACTCCTACAAAGGCCCCTATCATAATTTAAGTGTCACCAAACAAGAAAGAGGAGGTGGGGCCCACTAAAAGAAAAATTGAAGAGGTCACCTTTCCGAAACTCATAACAAAGACTCCTATAGAATATGTAAGGAGGCCCACCACCAAATAAACCTCCTTCAAATAAACTAAGACACCTACCACCCTCTAACAAGAAGAAATGGGGAAACTACAAGAGGGGTGGAGCATGCTATAGGAAAAACAAAGTGTGCTACAAGAAGAGTAGAGGATGCTATAGGATGGGCTAAATGAACAACAAGAGGAGCATAATTTGACACAATAGCTAGAAGAGGTAGCATCTTCCCTAAAAAAAATTGAGAGGGACTTCCTAGAGCTCCAGAAGCCTAGTCCACAACCTAGCCTAAGCTCCTATTATAAATTCATTGAAGGAGGGAGAATTATTCCCCAAAAATTTGCAGTCCCACTTTTCTTTGAGCTAGCAGCAGAAAGAGGAAGAACCCATAGATGGATGCAAATTTCTAAGTCTAAGAAGATGGAAGATGTGGGCCTCATGGAAGGAAATGTCCTTGAAATGGGTAAGGAACTAAGTGAGCTAAGAGAGAGGGAGTCCACATTCAAGGAGAATCTATAGGAATAAAATAGGTGGTTGAGGGAGAAGCTGCAGGAGAACGAAACTCAACTGGCCACAATGGCAAGCCTCTCCATGTAGAAATTACAGTGTAGATAACCATCCAAGTATTATGCACTCTTTCTCAAAGAGGAGTGGTTGGAAATCCAAATCAAAACCTTAACACTACATGGGTCTATGTCATTTCAATATTACAAAGAATTCATTGAATTTTGCAACCAAGTTAGCATGGAGGACAGAGTGAATTGGGTTGAGTTTTACATTCATAACCTCACCTTGCATGATATGAATATTTTGGATTCCAATGAAAAATTAGGGGATACATAGCTGATGGCCTTAACATCCTGGATGAGTCATGAGGAGGCAAGAGTTGAGGAAGTAAAGAGAGTCATGGGAAAGGAAGAAAAAGAACCATTATATATTAGGGTAGAGCTAATGAGCCCAATGGATGTCATTATAAATCACAACATCATCTCTAATGATGCTAACCTAGCACCCAAACAACTTGCCACCCAGGAACAAGCCATGTCACATTTTGAAGACACACTCAGGTTGTTGGGGATAGAAAGCCAACAAGCCTACTAGAGGAGATGGAATGCCTTACTCCACAGTCTCCAAATAAGAGAATATCACTCTATTGAAAGGTTGAGGAATGCATTAGAGAGGACAACCTTGTAAAAAAGAATCAAGCAAAGATTAAAATTCAATTGGATTGGACTCAAGCTCAGTCCACCCTTGTTGCTATGCCTATAGGAAGGAAGAAATGAAGCATAGGAGAAGGAGTGGACAAAGATATAAAAGAATGCAGGCTTCTATCCCAAAGAAGGCACAACATCTGAGGAACCTTGGGATGTCAGGGATGCCATTAGGGCCATGGAAGACATGGACATAGATGACTGAGTTTCTCAGAGGATGAGCAACAATTTTAGTAGGGGGGTGATGGTGAGGCTTATCATTAGGTACATCATAAGGGTCATAATGCCATCCTCCAACTTTAGAACTATCTCTTTCTCACATTTATTTACAATTTTTGTTATATTATGCTTAGTGATAGGGGTAAAAGATGTTTTGCTACATAATGTTGCCTAATATGGTTTAAATGTAGGAAATGGAGCATTTTTTAGATGATTTCAATGCAAAGCCAAAATCACCACTCTCTCTCTCATCAGCTCTAGGTCATTGAAAGCCAAGCAAGACAAGGTCATTGGAAGTCAAGCGAGTACAGTTAAAGAAGATCAAGATCCACCCTTCTTGAGTTTTGGGAGACAAACAATCATATTTTCTAGGGAGCTATAAGTAGCTACCCTCTTATATAAATAAACATGCAAAAGAGATCATTAGGATTCAAACTTTGTTTTCATCTAGGAAGCTATTGAGCTTAAGCACTTGAGACTGTTATTTTTGATTGGTTATGTGATGTATTTGACATTGATTCAATGATAATGAGAAGTTTCTTATTGGTTAATCACCGAGTTAGTTCCAGAGGGTTGAGGCTCTTAGGTTTGGGCCCAACCCTAGTGGCTTAGGTCCCTCTTATGTATTGTTATTTCTTTGTAGCTTAGAGTTCTTATTAGTTTTCTGCATTTTATTAGAAAATAACCCCTCAAAATCCTTTGATTGCACCCTCTATCTCATCTCTCACATAGGAACATGAATGGAAGGATCTACAATCACAATCCAAAAACATGTTTTCTTGGAAGAAAGTTTATGTTAGTCGTATTGCTTTGCATGTGCTTACTGTAACTTAGGAGTTGATTTATTGACTGTATCATAGTTTTTGGCATAGATTAGATGGCATGGAAATCAACTCATATTTTCCACTATTAGTTGTTTCATTTTTTCAACGATAGAAGAGTATGTGCATGTGATGTTGTAGGTTATTTGGATCAGGAAAGGTGCCTTTCACCATCTCCATCTTGGATTTCTTCACCTTCTTTGATGAATCCCAAATTCTATTCTTGAGATCAGTCCCTTAGGTCACCGTGAGCAGCTCTCCTAGTGAAAAAAAAGCCTTCCTAAGGTTTTGAGCTTGGCTAGGGGTGTTTGCCACCTTTTTTCCATCTAGCCCAACCTCCAGCTACCTTACAACCTTCCTATAGTATTACAGGCCTTCCTTTAGCAATACATGGCACCTGTAGCAGCCTCCAGTAGCATACCTGTAGCAACCTGTTTCACCATTTGCTTTGACATATGATACAATTTTGACTTAGTTTAGAAACAGTTGGAACCCCAGATGTGACTCCATGAGCAACAACAACACCTAGGCCATTCCAACCATCCTTTTCCTTCACTGCAAAATAGAATAACATTATTTTATTTATCATAGATTTAACACATATAGAACATTGATTTATGTGCAAGTGTGAACTAGATAGATAATGCATTGAATCTTGAGTTATGATTTGATATGTTAGTTTTATGTCTGCAGGTAGGTTTGGTAGCTAAATGATTGATTGAAAGATAATGTAGCTCCCTTTCTGCAAGTAGGATAACTATTGTATTTTCATGAATTGATTCAGTAGCATTTACAAGTTAATATTATTTACAAGTTGAGGTTTAAAAATAATTTTCATTTTTGTCATCAGAGCTAACTTCTGAATTGCACCTTCATTCTTGGCTTCCTTCTAATTCAATAGAAAGAATGGTCTTGGAGCACTATTGATCAAATTCCCTAGTTGAGGGTGGCATGAGTAGAATCCCATCTATTGTGTATATAGAACTATCACCTTGAAGTTTGTGTGAACCCCAAGTTGATAAATAGAGTTGAGGAGCCCTTGGGAGTTGCAAAACTCTTGGTGCAATACTAGGGCTCACCACCATCGATCTTCTTGTGCTCAATCTCACCCATTCTTTTATGTAGCTCACACCCTTGGTTAAGATTATATACCAATCATTGGGACTAATGTAAGGGAGTGTATTAAAAATATGAAATCATATAATGTTCCATCCAAAACACTTTCTCATGCTATAATGAAATGGGTTTAGGCTGCAATAGAGTAAGGGAACCGTATTTTGCTCATGCATAAGCATGCCTGGTCAAGGCCCATATGGAACTATTTGAAGCCTAGATTTTACTAGTCACATAGAGCCAATTCTGAAGAGCTTGAACATGGCTTAGCCATGGTGGTTCTATAAGAATTTTGATTTGCGATAGAGTCCAAATATTTCCCTTGGAATCCTATGAAGCACACATAGTGCTATCCCTCCTAATCTTTTCACAAGAATACAATCTCAAGGTTCTTGATGACAGGAGTATAAGGCAGACTTTAGGGACTTGCCCATATAGGTTAGGGACTTTCCCATTCAACCTTTTAGAGTTCTATATTCCCACGGTCCTAATGTCACACCAAGAACATATCGAGCTAGGTTTTGATATTTACAGGTTTCCTTTGGGAAAATAAATAAGTGTAGTAGGCTAATAAAAGTAGTGTAAGGAATATGGTTCCATGAAGGCCACCACAATATCAACATTCCATGAAATAGAAGGGAATCCCTCTTTATAGTCCCATTGTAGGTATAATCCATATAGATACAGACACATAAATCAACATTTTCAAAATCCTACAAGCATTTCATTCCCAGGGGCAGAAATTCCAAACAAGAACCTACACAGTTGCATGGCAATGACTAATAACAAAATCATAAAACATTCAAGTAATTCAATCATCAAGACTCATGCAACAACATCATGCAATATTTATAGAGAATTTTCTTTAAATTCACAACTCTCAACTCAAAGCATTTTCATATACAATTCTAGAAAAGAAAAGTGAATGAAACTGGGAATTTAATTGTCCACCCAATCATAGACATATTGTAGCTAATATTACTTACAACAGTCACCCCCAAGCTAGATCCATGATTTAAGGTGAATTTATTTCGTAGCATCTTTTTCATAAATCCTCCTTCAATACACAGAGGATGGGAAATTATAACAATGGGTGGTTTATCAACTAGTCAAGCACAACAAAATCCATAGTAAGGGTGATTTATTAGATGGGTCAAGCACTCTAAGAGTGGTTTATCAGCCCTCGACAATAACCCGAGGTTGTTTAGCAGTTGTGTTAAGAAATTTATGAGTGGTTTATTGGCACACAACAAACACCCTTCTGCATGTGCTTTATCATCCCTAACAAGCACTCTGAGTGGTTTATCAATGGTGTTAAGAAATCATTGAGTGGTTTATCATCCCATGACAAACACTCAATCCCATTTCATCTTACTTCCTGGTTACACTTCTTTCTCTTAGGGGAATCCCATTCCCTCAGCTCATAGCCTATTCTCACATTGCTCATGAGCTCCACCAAGAAGAGGTCCAACCCCATATTGCTGTTTATTATCCTTTTATTATTTAATGAGGGGTATATTCATATTCCTCGTGGACTCTTCCTCTTCTTTTCTTTTTCATTATTTTCACCATAAACTTAATTTAAGGTGCCAACTAATCCCACATGGGTTCATATTTCCTCTGCCCTCTTAGATCATAGATCTGTGGTCCCACACTTCAGGCCATTACCTTATTATATTACAAAAATGAGGGGAATAACAACCAGGGGTGTCACATAGGAAATATCCATCTTAACTCTAGATGTATAAAGGAATCAAGTCTCTCAAGGTGCAACCTTTCTCGAGATTTGCACTAAAAAAGATGCTTGCATGTTGACGATTTGATCCCTCTTAGGTCATTGTAGATCTAGAGTTAAGATAGATCTATACTGGTATTATATTTAATCTAATTTACATATTTCAATGTTTAATATTTAATTTATTTTATTTACATTGTGACTATTTGAAAAAGAAAAGGCAAATGCAAATTTTAATTTTATAAAAAAAATTAGATTAATTTAATTTGTTTAATTTAAAGTTACATAGGAATCAAAAGTAGGGCTAGGGTTTCTCTCAGTTTTCATTGATCGCTACATTAGCTACTTTATGAAAATTCCACATTTTCTATTGGTGCTAGAGGCCTCTTTATTTTGATGGTTGTGATGGCTTTCGAAGGTGTCAAGGGGGGGGCTCTCCCCTCCTACCATAATATTGTAACTGATGATTCCAATTCCAAAGGTAATTTTGTCCCTCCTATACTTCACTTCAATTATCCTCTAACAGTTGGCAAGGTAACCAACAAAAGGATAACCCAATCTTGGGGGCATCTTTGTAGAGACAATCCCAGAACCATTGCCTTCTAAAGGTGGCTTAGAACCCTAAATATAAAGTTTCTTTAGAGAAGGTGGAAATGGTTATTCAATACATGCAGGATCATGCCTTGATCTGTAATTTTGTGGGGGTATGGTCAATCGACAAGGACCTCACCACTTGGATTAGAAATAAACGATAGCCAAATGACCATGTTGAACTCTAGCTTGGTGCCAAGGTATTCTTCACAATTGTCTTTTCCAATTAGGATGATAGAACACATGTCTTTGAAAATGATCCATACTTCTTTAATGATGTAGGTCTCTTTATTATATTATGTATGCCACAATACAAACTGGATAATGAAAAGATCTTGGCTCCACTAGTGTGGGTAAGACTATATTCTATGCCCATTGAATAATGACAAGATGATATCCTGGAAGATATGTGAAATATGATTGGTTCCTTCATTAACATTTCGGAGGTAACAAAAACCAAGAGTTATACTTCTTATGCCAAGATTTGTGTTTACATGAACATAAAATAACCCCTCCCGTAATCCATCGAAATCACCTTTCAATATGAGAACATTGTTCAACAATTGGACTATGAACATGTGTCGTTTAGGTTAAACATAT
Organism: Pinus taeda; assembly: GCA_000404065.3. Classification (NCBI taxonomy): domain Eukaryota; kingdom Viridiplantae; phylum Streptophyta; class Pinopsida; order Pinales; family Pinaceae; genus Pinus; species Pinus taeda. Next base: position 30,491 of record APFE030170389.1, on the reverse strand, counting down.
GCCATGAATATGAACAATTTTTAAAATAATTCCATACGAATTAGCCAAAAACTCAACCTCCACAAGGCTTAGCCACAAATTCAGAGGGTTTTCACTGGCCACTAACTAGAAGAAGAAATCAGAAAACCCCAATCCTCAGTCTAACAATCACTATAACACTTTAGAAGCCCTTGATAAATCAATCAAAGACTTTGAATAATCCCCAATAGCCATGGATTCCCAATAATCCACATAGGTGAACTCCTGTTCAAAGGATAAAAAGAACCAGGAGAATCCAAAAGGAGACGCCATAAAACAAGAGATCAAAATGGTGGATGCAAAAACAAAACTACAACAGAGTATCACGGAGGAGAAAATGGACACAAGAATGAACAATATTGAAGATATGGATATTGATGAGATAATCCTTTCAATATTTTGGATGAATGAAAAACTAGGGATCTCACCATGGTTCCTAAAGTGAAACTAAAGTTATTTCATCACTTTTACCAAAATATCAGGGACTCTCTTGTCTCGCCCAACTCTAGCCAATCATATATAACAACCAAAAAAATTTCCAAACCCTCCAAAGACTCCCTGCAATACTCAAAGGAGGAGAAAGAACATGGATGATAAACTACGAAGGAATTAGTTCAACGAGCTAGCCAGTCCATTTGATTTCCATGGTATTTCCCCCATCCCATCCCTTTCCCCAATGAATATTTTATCGTAGAACATTTGTGGTCTTAAATTTAAAGGAAAGAAAAGGCTCCTTAAAGATCATATCAAAAGAGAACAACCTAGTACTATCATACTACAAGAAAATAAAATCTCTTATGAAAAATTCTATGAAATAACTTCAAAGTGTTGGAAGAAATGTAGATCCGTTACCCTTGACGCTATTGGATATGCAAGGGGTCTTGCAATCCTTTGAAGCCCAGGAGAATTTGAGTTCTTATATTGGTGTGAAACTACTGAGATCTTAGTAGTTCACTTTAGGCCTCTAGGATCGAAGGAATCAAGTTTCTTATTTACTGTATACATGCCTCAACTCCTAGCAGAGAAAGCCATATTTCTAAACTCCCAATCTCAACTTAGAAAGCTACCCTAGGAAGAAATATGGATAGTTAGTGGTGACTTCAACATTATTAGGTCACTTGAGGAGAAGAAAGGAGATATACACCACTTGCATATAGACTCCAAACTCTTCAAAGTAATGATAAACTCCATGAACATGGTGGATGTCCCAACAATCAATGGCATGCACACCAGGAACAACTAGTGAGGTGGTAAGCACCAAATATTGTGCCATTTATATCAATTTTTTTATTTTTGAATCCTTTTTAGCCAATTATATTTTATTGGAGGCCTCTATTCTCCCTTGTGTAGGCTCGGATCACTTGCCCATCAGACTAGAGCTAGATCTCAAAACATGTCCCAACAAGCTACCCAAGTTTTGCTTTGAAAGTTTTTGGTTGCATGATCCCTCATTTGTAGAAGAGGATAAAGACTAGTGGTAAGGTCTAGACTTCCACAATCCTTCCCTTGTGTACAAATTTTTAAAAAAGTTGAAATCTAACAAAGCATAAATAAAAAAATGGAATAGGGAAGAAAATGGAGATATTTTTCAGGCTAAGAATCAACTAGAGAAAAAATGGAAAGGATATGATAGAAAATTATCTTAGAAGAGAATATAAAATACCTTTCACAATAGGATAGGGACATTGTATCTCAATTAGAAGATAAAATAAAACAAAAATAGCTACTCTAGAAACAAAAATCCACAATAAATTGGCTGAAAGAGGGGGAGAAAAAAACCGGTTTCTTTCACAAATCAATGCTCCAACATCGTCACCACAACAAAATATTTTCCCTTTTGGGTAAGAATGAAAATAAAATCATAGATCAAAAGGATATAGAAACAAAGTTCATAAGATTTTATAGTGGTCTCATGAGAGAACCAACTCCCAACAAACAAACAACCATTAGTAAAATTATATCTCACATCCCTTGCCTTGTCACCCCTAAGCACAACATAAACCTCATGAGACAGACCACCCTTCCAAAGGTAGAGGAGGCTATAATGAACATGCCAAAAAACAAATCTATAGGACTTGATGGATGTACCACATTTTAATTAATTAATTAATTAAATTTATTTTATTTTTTATTTATTTTATTTTTTTAGTCTTGTTGGTTATTTTTGGGTTCTGAAATCCTAGAGTTTGTCGAAGGATCAAGGAACTCAAGATCAATATTCCCCACTCTCAATGTCACCTTCCTAAACATCATTCCTAAATCAAATATCTCTTCGAATTTTTAGACCCACCAATCCATGTAATGTAATATAAAAAAATATTATAGATATGTTAAAACCTCTTCTCCCTTTCCTAAATTCCAAGGAACAATCTGGCTACGTGGAGGAGCATCAAATTTAAGGCAACGTCATAGTAGCTCACAAGCTCATCCACTCTCTAATTTTTTTTAGAAAAACTGACATGGTTATCAAAATTTACTTCTCTAAATCCTTTGACAAATTAATCTAGTCTTATGCCATACTCTAAGAGCTTATGGCTTCTTGGAGGACTGGATGGATAGGATAAACTCTCTCTTCTCTTCTTTATTTTTCTCCATTCTTCTAGATGACTTACCCACTAAAACCTTCAACCCATTAACATGCATCAATAAAGGAGACCCCTCTCTCCCTTCCTTTTCATTCTTGTGATGGAAGGTCTTGGTAGATCTCTTCAAGCGGTCCTCGGACAAGGCTACTTAATAGATATCTACCTTCACAACTTTATTGACCCCATCACTCACCGAAAATTCATTAATGATACCATGCTCATGGGAGATCCATCACTTAAAGAGGCTAGAGCCCTAAAATGCATCTTTGATGAGTTCATGCTTGCCTATGGAACCTCTATCAACCCCTCCAAATCCCATATTTTCTTCTTTAACACCCACCCCTCGATCGAAGCTTATCTTTCTTAACTTCTTAGTTTCCAACTCTCCTCACTTCGATGCACTTACCTTGGAGCTCCTTTGGCTGATAATTTCCTTAAAAGAATTCAAAAGCAAGACCTTATGGATAATCTCTCCAACAAATTGGATAACTGGACCTTTCAAGTACTAAACATCTCTACTCACTTGAACCTCTTCAAATATGTTCTCCACACTCTTCCCATCTACTAGATATCGGACCTATTTTCCCCAAAGGGTGTTCTCTAATCCATATAGAATATCCACCAATATTTTCTTTTGGGAGGGGTAGCCAGAGAATGAAAGTGGAGTGTCATTGCTTGGGATAAGATATTCCTTCCCAAGAATAGAAGGAGACTTGGCCTTATAGATCCCGAAACACTCAACAATGTAATGGGAGCCAAACTTTCGTGGCTCTAGATTCAAGGCCTTCAAAACTTATGGAAAATTATTTGGAACAAGAAATACCACCCAAATCAATCTCTTCTCCAAAAACTAAAGCAAAAAACATCATTTAGGGTTCCTCCATATGGAATTTGGTAGATGGAAAAAAATATCTTATTCAATAACACAACTTTTGGGAAATAAATAGTGAAAATTTGGCTGATTTCTTGGAAGACTCATGGTAGTAGATGCCAAAATTTGGATAACACATTGACTTAGTTAACCTCTAATATCTTATGATCAACAAAGAATACACCTAGTTTAATCAATATTGGAAACAAAAGGAAATGAATAATCGGTGGAGAAATTGGAAAACCAATGAAGACTGGCCTTTTGATATCCCCCTCCAAGAGTGGATGTTGCTGGAAAAATAACTCTCGGAAAAGATCATCCATAAGGTAGAGGGAATTGATAAAATTTAGTGGGGGCATCACCTAGCAGTTACTTTAATTGTCCAAGAAGCATATAAAGTTACAACTACTGTAGATCAAACAAAAAAGGATCCTATCTAGTTTAGAATTAGGTAGCTAAAACCTTGGCCTGATATCAAACACTTCCTTTGGCTCCTTTTCAAGAAGAGGGCTCTAACCTGGGATCAAATCATCAAAAGGAGATTTGAAGGTTTATCTTTCTGCCACCTCTATAGATCCAACCAAGAAACAACTGATAATATCCTCATTGACTATGTTTTTTTATTTTTAACAAGAACGGTTGGATTTTATTTATAGAAAAAGGTTGGTCGGAGCCTAACATCACTATTAAATAATGCATCAGCCATTAATTTCAGGCGACTCAGTCTCGACAGAGCCTGACTGGATCCATTGGCCATTCAATGAAGAACCAGCTTAAATACTCTGGCATGGTTACAAAGATCCTTGGTCAATGCGCAAAATCCCACAAAAGAAAAGGGAGACTGCAAATCCAGATCTGATTCTCTCTGGTGGGATAAGGCGAATCCTCTGTTCTTGAGAAATTTTTGAGCATCTTCATTATCTCATTGATTAGATGAATGTGAGTGATGGGATAGTATGCTTTAAGATCTTCTTTAGTTGCTGGAGCATAGAAGTCTGAGTGCTGCCATCATTAGAAACTGCAAGTTTTCTGAGCATTTTCAGTTCTCATTTTTTAGATGAATGCGTGATGGAGTAGCATGAATTAAGGTTTTGTTTTTGAAGCTGGAGTAAAGTCATCACGCACACATTAAGGTTCTGGTTTTGGAGTTGGAGCAGAGAAGTCTAAGAGCTGCCCTCATGAGTATACGGAAAAAACTACTTTACTACATGCGATCTACAGGAATTGAGCTCTGCGTCTTAAGAGTTATGTCGCTGTGGTATGATCAAGCCAAATGGGCGATTCCATCCTGTAAATTGAGATAAGACTCTGATTATTAATCAAGTCCATCGCAGCGGTGCTCCGAGCCTCTACAAAAGAGTCGATGGGATAATGCGTTCTCTGCATTATATGTTCCGAGACACCAAAAACGAGCTATATATTAAGAAGATGCCAATGTTATAGCCTAGATGCCACAGAGTGTAAGCTGTAGGAGTATAAAGTGAAGCATGTGCTAGATTTTGGGCACTCGTGGTAATAGTAGAACCAGGATTCATCGCCACGAGTGACTATTCTTGCTCAGAGCGGAATTATATATTAAGGTGTTGGGTGCCATTCTGATGCTTCATTGTTCTTTGATAGGGTACCTTGGGCTAAGAGGCAACCCATGTTTTCCCATATGTCAGCTTCCTTGTTTAGGCTTCGAAGGATGTGGTAGAATGAAGTGGCAGTGAAGCTCTGCAACAATTTCCTTAGTCTTTCGAGAGTTTTGTTGAGCACTGGGTTATTAAGATGGTCACCTAAGTTGAGGATTTTTATCAGGATTTTCGAATCCCCAAAGACTTGTAGGTTTATTGCTCTGCTCCCCTGGGCGAGTTGGTAAGCTTTGAGCGGCCCTAGAATCTCTGCTTGGTTATTAGTGCTTAGGTCTAAGCCCTAGCTGAAGCTGTATTTTTTGTGCCCATCCAGGGAGTAGATTACTCCCCCTGCTCCTGATATCATCGAGCTTCCTTTCGAGGCTCCGTCGAAGAATATCATAACTTTTCCCTTATTTTTCCACCACTTTTGGAACTCTAATTCAGAGTTTCAAAGCCTCCACTCTAGATTGGGGTAGTGCAAGGAGTGTTTCTTTTTATTTTTGACATGTCTTAGGGACTCACTGAGCCAGCTGATCTCTTTAGGGAGGAGCACATTGTCTTGCTTGTGAGGACAACCCTCATAAGTTTCCAACAACAGTGCTTTGGCTTTGGCAACAATTATGTTGGGAGTTTGTAGTCTGTTGTTGAAGATGGCTTCATTCCTAGCTAACCACACTTCCCAGCAGATGTATTTTGGAATTACATACCATATTTTGGCCCACATTGATTTGCTCTTCAGAGCATGAGGGGAACGCTCTTTCCAGGAAGCGAATAGACTAACCACTGAGAGCTGCAATGGTGTTTGAGCCTTCAGCGCCAACATTGCTTGAGACCATAATTATTTAGTAATGGGGCAGTCAATGAACATGTGATCAATTTTTTCTTAAGCCGAACAACATAGAGGGCATCTGTGGGGTCCTATAATTCCACGCTTCTCTAAGTTATCTCCAGTGAGGACCCTTCTATGCATGAGAATCCAGCTAAAGAAGTTAATCTTTGGGAGGCCAAAGGAGTCCCATACATGCTGCCAAAGCAAAGGGGAGTGGACCTGTGGAAGGTGTTCTTGGAAAGCTACAAAGCCCTGAGCTGCTGAGTAAGCTCCAGTCTTACCCCAAACCCATTTGTCCCTTGAATGAAGGTGCACTGGAACCAAACCTGAGATAACTATTAGAAATAGGTGAAGTTGAGGAAGCAACCTATCGGGGAGGTGTTGGAAGGCCCAGTTGGTCCAATTCCCCCGGGAATCCTAAGAGGATATGTTAGCCAACTTGTGAATGCCATTCTAAATGAACCAGTCACAAAAATTTGTAATTTTGGGGGCAGAGTTTAGAGGTTGAAGGCCCATTATCTTGTCTTCCCACAACCCAATTTTTTTTCTATTTCCAGGGATTCTATAGAGATAGCCTTTGAAGAACTCCCAACCTCAATTGCATAGCTTCTATAGAGTAGTTCCTTTGCAGGCAACTCCTTCATCCATATTATTTATACAAAGAGTATGCAGATATTTTTTAATTAGAACTTGACTTACCGGATGTCGTTGATTTGAGAATATTTTCCACAGAATCTTTCCTTCCATAGCTAGATTGGTCAACCGAGATCTCTTACTTGAAGCCCACCTTCTAATAGAGGCCTTTTCACAATGTCCCAACTTACTAGATGATTTTTTTTATTCCCATTTCCTGCCTTCCATAGGAAGTTTCGAATCAACTTAGATAGTTGTTCGGTGATCATTTTTGGACCTAAAAGAAACGAGGCCTGATAGATTGGAAGGGAGGAGAGAACTGATTTTACAAGGATAAGATTCCCGACTAAAGTAAGCCACTGGCTTACCCACAAAATCATTTTGCCTTGATTTTGCTGATAATTTTCATCCAGTGAAGGGCCTTGCTGGTTCCCAGTGTTAAAGGTAGACTTAGGTAGTTGAGTTCATCCCAAGAGGCGTAGCCTGTGAAACCCAGGGCTTGAGCAATCTGGTGAATAGTTTTCTGGTCTACTGACCAGCCATACACAATGCTTTTCCTCCTATTGACTAGAGCTCCAGATACTTTGTAGAAACTTTGGATAACTTTGTTGAAAGCCTTTTCTATTTTAATGGAGGCACCTCCCATAAGGAGAGAGTCATCAACGAATAAGGTGTGGTTGATTGGGATTGTTCCTTTTATCGCCCTGATGCCTGTGAGTGTCCCATTTAACTTCTCTGCTGTTAGCTTTCAACTCAATGAATCTGCCATCAAAATGTATAGGAAGGGGGATAGAGGGCAACCTTGCCTTATGCCGCTCGAGGCTTTGAAGTAATTAGCTGGTCTACCATTTACTAAAGGATCTATCTAAGGCTCTCATATACATGCTTTAATTAATTTTATGAAATCAGAACTAAAATCAAAAGCAAAAAGAACTTGGAGGAGGAAAGAATGCCTTACTCGGTCAAAGGCGTTCGCCATGTCCAACTTAATGAGAATACCTTGCTCTTGACATTGTTAGCTAGAATGAATGATTTCCTGCACCAGACTCACATTGTCTAGGATGTGCCTACCTTTAACAAACCCACCTTGATTGGGAGAGATGATTTTTTCTAGTAGCGGCTTTATTCTATTTTCAAGTAACTTGGTGAGGATTTTGTAGGACGCATTGCATAGTGATATTGGCCTGAAGCGGTCAAACGCCACCAGGTTCGCTTCTTTAGGGATTAACGCTAGGAAAGTGGAGTTTGTGCTTCCTCCCACTTTGGATTTTTGAAGGAAGCCTTTGATCATTCGAAACTGATCGTCCTTGGAAATGCCCCAGAATATTCTATAAAAATGAATGGAGAACCCATCAGGTCCTGGAGCTTTATTTGGTTCCATGTTGCAAATGACATTGCTGATTTCGTCTTGAGTGAAGGGCTGCAGGAGTCTTGAGTTATCCTCCTCATTAACCAGTCTTGGGACGTGAGAGAGGAAGTCTTGAGATTCCTCATCAATGTCCGCACCTTATTCCTTGTGCAACTATTGGAAATGATAGGTTGCAGCCTCTTTTAACAGAGTTGTGCCTTTAAGGACAACCCCATCCGATGAGGTGATTTCAACTATGTGGTTTCTAGAAAGACGAGATTGGATTTTCGTGTGGAAGAAGGTTGAGTTTTGTCTCTAGACACAAGCTAGAGGTTATGCGATTTGAGCCTCAAGGATTCTTCCTCCTTTCTGAATGAGCGTAGAGTGCTGATTTGGAGTTCTTGCTCATTTTGAATTCTGAGTTGGTGATGTCTTACTGCTCCATGTCCATTTGCAAGTCGTGCAACTACTTGATGTTCTACTTTCTATGCGTAATGGGGGAGTCAGAGGGCTTTGTTATCCATTCTTTCAAGGCTATTTTGGTTGCCTTTAACTTTTGTTCCCACACATAGCTGGGTGAACCAAGAACAGGGGTGGACCATGCCTTCTTGACTGTGTCCATAAACCCTTCCTTGTCTGAACAGAGAGGGCTGAATCGAAAGGGGATGGGCCCCAATTTTTCTTCTTCTTCAAACAACAAAAGAATAGGCTTATGATCTGAAGTAAGCTTTGTTAGAATTTTTGTGGAGATGATCATCTCTTCGGAGAGGAAGGAGCTCTAGAGTAGGAATCTGTCCAGCCGAGATGATATGTGCTCCACCCCAGTTCTATTATTTAACCAAGTATATAACCCTGTTTTTGGCCTAAAGTCCAATAAATCCCATTGCTGAATCAAATCTTCCACTAAGGGAAGGTAATGGTACCTGATACTGGTACCTCCTCTTTTTTCCTTTGGATTGAGGATGAGATTGAAATCTCCAGCTAGGATTATATTCTTGGGTGAATAAGTGTCAAGGAAATTGAAAAGGGTTTGCCAGCAATATTTCTTTTCAGTGTAGAGGACAGGGACGTAAAGGTTGAAGAGGGCCAAGGTAATCTTACTGGCAAGGTGTCGTAGTTCAGTGTAGATCTAGTGCTGCATTTGGAAGGAGCTCTCAAGTTGGAATCTTCCTCCCAGAGGGTGGCAAGCCCACCACATGTACCCCTTGCACTTACTGCGTTGCCAACTTTTGTTTTCCATTTTACTTTGCTGAGACTAAGAAGGGAATCCCCTTCTATTTTAGACTCTTGGATCATGAGGATCTTTGGAAATTTTGATTTCAGAAGGTTCTTCACTACTTCAGCTTTTAAGGGATTGCCTAGACCTCTGAAGTTCCAATAGACTAATTGCATTATTTACTAGCAGACGGGGGGGGGGGGGGTCCCTCCCTTGGGAGGCCTGGTTTTAGTATTTCTACTGATGGACATCTCAATCATGGGCTAGCTGCCTTGCATTTTTTGTCTTTTCGCCTCTTCTTCTCTTGCCTCTCTATGGGATTTCCTCCCAACTCTTTTCGAAGGCCTCTCGGTTGTCTCATCTTCCGAAGATCTAGAGATCTTTGTAGTCTTCTTCCTTGTCATATCTGCATATGATGGGGGGCTAGGGCCACCTCTTGCGATTCTGGTTTGGATAGGGCCTATTTCCTCCTATCTTTTATCTTCTTCCATAATGGTGGCCTGTTGTTCATCCTCTTCATCTGCTGGATCTGGGAGATTTTTTGGTGTATTGAGTATTTCAAAGGGATTGGTGGAAATGTCTACTCTTGGAGGGACTGAGCTCCCCTCCCCTTGTGCTATGGGTGGGGCACCACTCCCCATGGACACTCCTTTCCCTTTGGTTCTGTTGTTCTGTTTAGCTGATGCTGGTTTCTGAATCCGTCACCATTGTTCTCCTTTCAAGTTCTCTATCTCCTCCTCAGATTTCTTTTTACAATGCCTGGCAAAGTGCTCATATCCATGACAATGCCGACATTTAAATGGGAGTTGCTCGTAATCTAATACTTGAATATGAGACCAATCAGGCACCATGAGCTTTATAAATTTAGGAAGGCCTTCCTCCAAGTAAAATTCTACACAGATTTTCACAATAGCAGTACTGATCCCTCCTTTCTCCTCGATTGATGTATTTGCCAAGTTTATTACCTATGGTTTCTAGAAATTTGGGATTCCAGCAGTGCAATGGTAAATGAGGGAAGCACACCTAGATGGGAACAATCGAGGGCACATCCTGAGTCAGATTGAAGTCCAGTGTCCATTTATTCAGGTACAAACCCTGAGGGCCCATGAAATATGGGCCATTTTTGAATATGAGATTCCTGTCCTCTATCAATTCAAATACAAAGACAAAGAAGCCTTTGTCGATGAAATGGCTTTTGATTCCTTCCTTGACAAGAGGTCGCCAGTTCCTTTGCACCTAGGAATCTATGGCTTTAGCCGAGGGCCATAGCCCAGTGAACTACCTAATAAGCCCTCGTTCTACTAAGTTCAAGGCTGATCTGCAAGGTTCTTCAGTTGGTAGAGCTACTGTGGGAATGGTTTCAATTATTTTGACGAAATTTTGTTGGCTTTCATTTTCTGGCCATTTATCGTTTGTTGCTACTAGTTTCCAAAACATGGATGGATCAGGAGGAGTGGGAGGGACATGATCGGGGCCCCCTCCTGGGGCCATGGCGCTATTGCTGCGCGTAGTGGATCCCTGTACCGGAAGCTCCTCGCGCGCACCCTAAACCCGTCTTCCTTCACGCATCTTTTTCTGCAGGAACCACTTGTGCAGCCATCGCCTGCAATAGATCTCTACCCACAGCTCTTGCTGCAGCCGTAACTCACTTGTCGCTAGGGTTTCTTCTCACTTATTAAAGGCTATTTTTAAAGGGAACAAAAATGAAGAAAAATAAGCAATACAAGAATATTGACTATGTTTTTTGATGGGCCTTTAAATTAGACATAAATTAAGACCCATGCCTCTAAATTAAAACATAAATTAAGGCCTATGACTATCCTTCAACACATTAAACCTCCCTTTCTACATTGTATAATGTATTTTTAACTTTAATATATTCATTAGGAAGATTTATGAATAATTGCATATTTGTGCTTAATATTATTTATTTTTGTGGAATATTATGAGAATATTGGGAAGATTATGAAGATTTGGAGGAGGAGATAATTTAGGGACTTGTTCCCTACTACAGGAGGATCAATAATAAATAATAAATCAACAAGATATTATGAAATTATGGCACAGATTGTGGAACTCCAATGATTGAGAAAATCTAGGAAAGTGTTATCTACCATTTAATGCAGATTCCTAGTATTCGGGACC
>APFE030170379.1:105318-124134 GCA_000404065.3 Pinus taeda | reverse complement strand
AACCAAGCTAAAATGTTTAACCTACATTAAATTGCAACATCCATTTTTACGCCCCGAGAGGGATCAAATATTTTTTCACTCTATGCTAGTTTGCATATCACGATATATGATACCTCTCGCGGGTTAGTAGATTCAGATGGATCTATGCTGGTTTAATTCCCCCATTTAAATAGGCTACATTCCAGGTGAATACCACGGGTCAATACCATGTGCCATGTTGGTGAATACCATGGGTCAATACCATGTGCCATTTTTATTTTTATTAATATTAGGGTTAATAACGTCTTTCATTCATGGTATTAATAACAATCTAGTCCATGGTATTTGTCCCATAGTATTTTGCCCATAGGTTTCACCTAAATATAATGCATTTTTTTTAGTGTTTGTAAATATAAGGTGACTTATGGAGTAAATATAAAAAGAAAATGTTTTATCTGTTTACCATACCTCTAGTTTATTTATATTTTTATTAATTTACCATACCTCTTTTACAAATATGGTATTTGGCCCATAGATTCACTTAAATAAAACCTCTTTCTTGAGCCTTCATAAATAGAATGAGGGTTATGGACTAAATATAAAAAGAGGTTTTATTTATTTACCATGCGTCTAGTTTATTTATATTTTTATTTATTTACTATACCTTTTGAGTAAGTATAAAAAGATGTTTTATTTATTTACCATACCTCCACTTTACTTATATTTTTATTTGTTTACACCCTTGCATGTATATAAGGTGACTTATGGAGTAAATATAAAAAATGTTTTATTTATTTACCATACTTCTCATTTATTTATATTTTTATTAATTTACCATACCTCTTTTATAAATATGGTATTTGGCCCATAGGATTCACTTAAATAAAACCTATTCTTGAAAATGGGCGAATGGATTCACTTAAATAAAACCTATTCTTGAAAATGGGTGAATGGAAGGTTGTAACTCCTAATTTCAAGGGCTAAATTTACCTTTTTTACCCTCTCCCTTAAAATAAGGTGGGCTATTTGAGGTGATTTGTAAAAATGTACTATGATACAAAATATTCGCCCACTAAAAATTTAAAACCCCTTAATTTCACCAAAGGGCGAACATTCGCCCCTAAAATTTTCAATGTGTACTAGTAAAGTAAAAGGTGACTTGTATAACTATTACAAAAATTTGGATTTTTAGCCATTGACCTAATAGCTACTTACGAGTGACATATAACAACATAAAAAATAACATAGAAATAAATTGTTGCTAGTGGTATGCACATATATTCCAGTTGACTGGCACGGGGGGTTTTGTTGTGCTAGAGGAGGTTGATCGCCATCACACACAAGTATGTCTTCCATGTGTCATAGGTATTAGTCCATAATATGATAAAGAAGGTGTAGCTCCTCCATGCGAATGAGGATTTCATCCCAGCTCTCATTTGATTCAACTAACACCTTTTGCCAATAACTCCTTAAGGTTTGAATAGGGGTCTCTATACGAAGGAGGAGTTCATCCCAATTCTTGATTCATTCAAATAATACCTTTTGCCAATAACTCCTTAAGGTTCTAATAGAGGTCACCATGTGAAGGAGGAGTTCATCCTACCTCTCATTTCAATCAAATAACACCTTTTTCTAATAACTCCTTAAGGTGGCAATAGAGGTCAATTGTGAAGAGATATTTATTGCACTTGCCTCTGTCCTTGCTTAGGTCGGAAACCTAATTGGAATTTAACAACATAATACCAAAGTTTGAAATATCTTCTCTTTCTTTGACCACTTGTTCCTCAATATCTTCAATTTTTGGTTGCACACATAGAGGGGAGTGTGCGTGGTGCCTATCTATGTATGCATGGCTCACACTTGAACTTGGGTGTTGTTCAGACCATCAAAAACTCCTGCACCCCTCGAACATGCTCCCTTATTGGGCATGAAGACTGAAAGTGGTGAACAATCAATTTGTTGGAAATAATGAGATGGCGGTAAATCAATATTTATTTCAATTTTTATATTAAACTAGTTAAGATTTTTATCACAAGTTAAAAAAAGCACAAGAAGTAGAGCAAAAGATAATTTTATTAATGAAGATTGTGAGGAATCCAGTCCTCTTTTACAAAAATTTAGGTTCCAACCTGTACAATAGAATATGTAACTCCTTCAAGGCTCCAACCTTGAATGAGGACTTCTACCCTAGAATACAAATCCAAGTGCCAACCCGGTCTCGATGAGGACACCAATCCTCTTAGGCTCCAACCTAAAAAAACACTTTCAATATACTTCAAAACCAAGATGTCTCCAAAATAGCTTTTATAGGCTGATCCAAGAATCTCCAAGTATTACTTCATCATCTTGATCCAAAGTCTGATCAAAAGGGTGTCTTGAAGTCTTCTCAACAATGTCTCCACATTTTCTCTAAGGTCCACACCAAATATTCTTCTAAAGGTTTCAAGAATGCTTCAAAGATTAATTCAAGGGTAGCTTTAGGGCCTGGTCCCAAATATACTTCAACTCTTCTTTAAACGCTACATAGACTAATTCAAGTGTTGGTTCAAATCTTGCTTCAAGGAAGGCTTCTAGGGATGCTCCAAAAGGACTCCAAAATCTACTTTAAAATCACTTCAAAGCTTGATCTTGAGTACTTCTTCCAAAAAATTTAAGATTCATATAGAAAGGTTTCCAAGAATACTTCCAAACTAGCTTTAGGTATGTTTCAGAGGTCTAAGAATACATGTAAATAGACTTTGAGCTCTACAGGGGCATACTCACCATTTCTATAATCGATCAATGCACCCACACTCTTTTTGCAATAATCTACACTTGATATGAACTTTATGTATCACCTAATATGCCTATGCTCTTTTTGCATGAATATACAATTGATCACTAAGCCTACTCTCCTTTTGTTGATTTAGAGCAGATAATTAATCTTTGTAGTTACAAATAATTGCACCACAAACCATCCCTTCACTAAAAAATACTCATTTCTCTTTTATTAGTAGCACCTTTAAACATGGGTTCATTGCATTATACATAGGCTCACTTCCATAGGAAAATTATTAAAGGACAATTCAACTAATCCTTGGGAAAAATGATTCGCATCAAAATATGACTTGGCTTTCTCACTTTAATGTGAATTTTATAGCTCTATATTTTCTTTCACCCGTTTTTACTACTTCATAGGATTTTCACTTCACACTGTTCCTCATATCAAATTGCCTCTACTTCATATCTTCTTCATCACCTCGAACTTGTCTCCACCCTTCTTCACTGAATTGATTGGTTAAATGAAAGTGTAGACATTCTAATATATACTTATTCAAGTTAGGCATGGCTGAATTGTCTATGGATTAACTCAAAGCCAACTTGAATTTGTAATGGATCCGACATGGATATATTTGTCCTCAACACCTCAAATGTAGGAATATTTGCATGATGTTTTGGAGATCATCACACAAAATCCAATTGTTTTCATTATGACCTCCAGAAATAAGGCCTTCTTTATTTTGTAAAATTATATTACTGAACAAGAAAAGAGTACATTAGAGCATACTATTTAGAGATCCAGGTTATGATTCCACAAATTACTTATGGTACATGGGAAATGAGTGGCACCATGTCTACGTTAACCCTGATATTATTTAGAGAGTTAGGTTATGGTTGTGGAAATTACTTCTTCTAAATAGGAAATGAGTTATGCCATATCTTCCCCTATGGTTTTCACAAGAAGTACATATTTGGAAACTCAAATATGTAACTAATTGTTGGGTGTGGAGCTTGATTATTTTCCTGATTATTCAGAGGCTTTTGTTTTAGTCGCATTAGGTCCTCTTTCCTAATGGGGCAACAACACAATCTATTTAATCACTATGAGGGGGGTCTTGGGAGGGGGGGGAACAAATTTTATGAGCCCTTTTCCCCTAGCAGGGGTTTAGGGGCAATGCCCTTAAAGCTAAAAATAGATGAAAATTTTCCTTGTAATATATTGTAATTTCATAGTCAATCTAGGTTGTTCATTAGGCAGATGATCCGATGGTAGAAGTTATGTTAATTTAGGGTGTTTTCCCCTAGAAGGAAACCCCCAATTTATATGAGGGAATTGTATTACGATTGTGTATGATTATGCTGAGTGAGAGAGAGAGAGAGGAGGATGTGTGAGAGAGAAGGGGAAATTACAACATATATGATGTAGGTTGTATATCTTCATTTTGCTAGATAATATAAAAGAAATGATTGACTATTTCTTCATGGATGTAGCTCAAATTAGGTGAACGATGTATATTTGTGTCTTGTTTTATGTGTTTTTATATTTATTTTTTCACAATATTTTATGTGTTCCATTGCTCTATAATAAATAATTTTATAACAACTGGTATCAGAGTCGAAGGTCTATTTGGTTGATAAACTTGTAGGAAAGAAGGGTTCTTGGCTCGAGTGGGAGCAATGGCGGATGATGGTATGTTTAGGGTTGAGAAATTTAATGACCAAAACTACCAACTATGGAGGTTGAAAATGGAAGATTATTTGTATAAAAAGTGTTTGTACCTACCATTGAGTGGAAAAACCAAGAAGCCTATGAGTATGACAAATGCAAAATGGGAGATTCTCGACAGGAAGGTACTAGGAAAAATACGACTTTGTTTGGTAGTGTCGTTGGAATTCAATATTTAAAAAAAAACGACAATAAAAGGTTTAGTGACAGCATTGGAAAAAAATATATGAAAAACCCTTGCTCTCAAAAAAGGTATTTCTTATGAAGTGTCTATTTAATATGAAGATGTTAGAAGGTGGATTTGTTGCTGATCATTTAAATAAATTTAACACGGTTACCAGTCAATTAAGTTTTGTAGGGGTAACTTTTTATGTTGAAGTTAGGTCTATGTTGTTTCTATGCTCATTGCCAAAAATATGGAATGGCTTAGTTATGGCTATTAGTAACTGTCTGTGGATCTAGTACATTAAAGTTTGATGATGTTGTTGGTACTATCATTAGCGAGGAAATGCGACAAAAAATCTTAGGTAAGAGATCAGGTAATGCTTTGACTGCAAATACTAAGGGAAGAAAAATGGAAATAGGAAGGGGCTCAGGAAATCACAGTAAGTTCAATAAAATGCATATCCAAATCTAAATCATGGACATTGTGCTAGAAATGCGGGAACAAAGGACACCTAAAGAAAGCCTACAAATCTCGGAAAGGAAAAGAAGGAGATGGACAGTAAGAGAAAAATCATGAAGCGAATGTGAGAGATGATGTATTGAAGTATGTTTTGATTATTTCATTAGAGAATATTATTTATGCCTAGGTGGTATATTCAGGGGTCTCATTCCATACCACACCTGATAGGAAACATTTTCATGATTGTGCTCAAGGAGATTATGGAAAAATTCATCTGGGTGATGATAAACCCTATAAAATCATTGGAATGGGTAAGGTTTTTATAAATAAATAAAATGGAAATCAATGGCTATTAAAGGAGGTAAGACATGTTCTAGATATAAAGAAAAATATAATTTCAATGGGGCATTTAGGTGGTGAAGGTTGTGTAACTACATTCACAGAAAAAACCTGGAAGGTCACTAAAGGAGCCCTCGTAATAGAAAAAGGAGAAAAGGTTGGTACATTGTATTTATGCAATGGTATTTATAATTTTGTTAATGATTTAAGCTCCATAGGAGTAGACATGACATTGTTGAATCATAGGCTTGGGCACATGAGTTAGAAAGGGATGTAGACTCTTCCCTCAAGAAATTTGTTACCAGGTTTGAAGCATGTTGATTTGGATTTATGTGAGAATTTTGTTTATGGAAAATAGAAGAGAGTAAAATTTATCGGAGTTGGGAAATAAAATAAGAGTGAAAAATTATATCTTGGGCATACATATGTATGGGGACTTGCATGTATCATTTCTTGGTATCTCTCACTATTATGTTACTAGGAAAAAAATGGATTTATTTTTAGGTCCCTATAATACTAGTGTAGCTCTTTTATTCTTATTGTTAGTGTAGCCCCCTATTGTTATTTTTGTTCCCATTTAGCTCCCATATTGTTATTTTTAGTCCCCATAGAAGCCACTGTTGTTATTTTTGTGTCCTTACTTCATTATTGTTATGTAGGATCTAATTATATTGTGACACCTTAGAGTCCTATATATAACAAGGAGGTCTATTCATTCGTATCATCCAAGTATTTCATTTATGTAATGTAAAGGAGGTTTCCCCTTCAAAGAGCCTAACTTTTAAGTCATTGATCTACATTTTCTTCTACTTTGTGAGCTGGTTGCGTAACATTTGGTATCAGAGCTTTGTATTCTAGGGTTTTGCTTCTTCAAACATGCCATCTTCTCATTTTTTGTGAGTTGAAATCTTGTTGAATGTCGTGTGAAAATTTAAGATCTTGGTTCACTATATTTTTGGATATATGATCTGAGGAAGTTAGGGTTTCTATAGGCTCCAAAATTCCATCTGAAACAAGTGACCTAGGGAAAATTGTCATAACTTTCTCTCTGAAAATAGCATTTGAATTTCATAAAAAGTGAATGGAAGTTCATGGAATTTAATTTTTCATGTATCATTTTCAAGGCCTTAGGTGGAAAAAGTGACACTCGGCACTCAGTACAATTTCACTCTACTGAAGTAGTCTATAATTAGGCCATCGTGGGAGTTTGGGCATAACTCTTTCTTGAAGAATCCAATCTCGGTCTGACTTGTGGGTTTGTAAATAAGACTCATATGGATACCATTGGACAAAATTTAAGACCTTGGAGATTCGAAATTATAGAGATACAACAGCTTCAATATCGAGCTCCTAAAAATCAAGAAAAATGTGTATATTTATTTTAAATTTTGCATAACTTTTGTTTGAAAAATAAGTTTGGAGTGATTCAAAGGGAATACTGAAGCACATATATACATATTTTGTTCTAAAATTTATCCCAAATGAAAAAATTCTACACCCATTAAGCCCTTAGAAATCTCTACTATGACTCATGAAGAGGAAGAATTTCAAGATGATATATCAAAATTACGAGATCAAGTGCAACAAATTTTTCTCTCACAAAGAGAAACCAAAGATGAACTAAAAGGAGAATGGATGGATTAAAAGTGGACATGGATGGTTTAAAAGCATAAATAAAAGGTGACATGTATGGGTTAAAATCATAAATAAAAGGCGATGTGAATGGTTTAAAAGAAGACATGGAAGGTTTGAAGAAAGGTTTGACAAACTTGATATAAGAAATGCTTCCTAACGGTGAAAATGTATTCCATGAAACTCATGATGAGAACAAAATAAATGTTAATCATGATGTTAGAGACTCTAATATTGGGTTTAAGATCCACCACATTCCAAATATTGATATGTGGAAGTTTGATGGCAAGGATCTGGTAACATGGATACTATCGATGGAGCAAATTTTTGATCTAAATAATGTGTCAAACACACAAAAGGTACACATTGAATATTTATATTTAGAACAAAATCAATTTGTGTGGTATTGATGCCTTCTTCGCGTAAATAATTTGTCACTTGGACAATATTTACGGAAGAATTGGTAGCACATTATGAGGATACAATGAGCAATACCTTATTTAGCCAATTGATAAATCTTGAGCAAAGGGGTTCAATGGCAAAGCACATTGAGGAATTCCAAAGGTTGAATATAAGGTAAATGATATTATAGAGGAGAATATGATTGATGTCTTCATAATAACTTTAAAGGATAACATCTATCATGAGGTTCACCTTTGGGAACCTGATTCATTGGGGAAGGCATTCAAGGTGGAGAGAAAAGTTGAAAGAAAAATTATGACAAGAAGGAAGTATACCACTCATAGCTATAAAGATGGAAGTGTTGTTTCTTCTAGCCTTCCAAAATCTACAAGGTTGACACACAACAATTGGAGGAAAAAAAGAGAAAAAGGACTTTTGTTATAGTGATATAAAATACACTAAAGTCGTAAGTGTGCTGAGAAGAAATTATTTTACATAGATTGTGAATAGGAGGAAGAAAATGAACAAGAAACATAAAAAGAAGAAGATATACACTAGGAACCAACCCTAGAGAAAGAAGAAATGAATCCGACCATATCTTGTAATGCATTAGCGGGAATTACCACTCAAAATCTCAAGATAGGTAGATATATCAAGAAGAAAATGGTAGTAGTGTTTATTTATTCATGTAGTGTCCATAATTTTGTTCATTGTAAGATAGCCAACAAATGAAATTTATTTCTATATCCAAAACAAGAGTGTCAAGTGATGGTTGCAAATGGAGGAAGTATAAATTTCTCTATAAAATGCCATAACATCAAGCTAACCATGGGGGAATATGTATTGAATAGTTCAATCCTTTCCATTACAATAGGTGGTGTTGATGTTGTACTAGGTGTCCAATGGTTACAATCTTTGGGGACAATAACTTTTAATTTTCAAGAAATTTTCATGAAATGTTCTTAGGAAGGAAAGGAAATTTAATTAAGGGGTAACACAAGGAAACCAGGGAAGATAATTAGATCTAATGGCATGAGAAATATTTTTAAGAAGAGAAACGAGGCATAATTTCACAATTATGCTCACTAGAGGTTTAAACATCAAAATCATCTACTTCTCCAAATCTTTAAAATGTCCTCGACAATAATTCCAAGGTACTTGAGACTCCCAAAGGACTTCCACCTATTCATGATTATGATCATGTTATTCACTTTATTCTAGGAAGTGTTTCTCCAAACATCAGGCCTTACAGATATCCCTATGCCCAAAAGAGTGAAATTGAACGTATGGTTGCAAAAATGCTAGAGGCTGCTACAATTCAACCTAGTCATTTTTTTTTCACTAGTCTAGTAGTATTGTTGCAAAAGAAGGATGAATCATGGTGTATGTTTCCAGATTATGGGGATCTCAATAATATCACTATTAAAAATAAATTTCCCATTCCTGTCATTGATTAATTTTTGGATGAATTACATGGATAAATTTACTTCACCAAGTTGGATCTTCATTAAGGATATCATCAAATTAGAATGAATATTGAGCACATTCCAAAAAAAACATTCAGGACTCATGAAAGTCATTATGAATTTTTGGTCATGCCTTTTGGACTTACTAATGCACCTTCCACATTTCAAGGTTTGATGAATTCCTTTTTTCAAACCCTTCCTTAGAAAATTTGTGTTAGTATTTTTTGATGATACACTAATCTAAAACAAGTCTTGGAAGGATCATGTTCAAGATGTTGACATGGTACTCAAACTATTGGAGGAGAAACAATTATATGCAAAAACCTCCAAATTCTTATTTGGAGCACAAGAGTTGGAATATTTGGGTCATATTATATCTCATGAGGATGTTATGGTAGACCCTAACAAAATTAAATCCATTAAGGAATGGAAAATCCCCACAACCCTAAAGCATCTTCGAGGATTTCTGGGGTTGACAAGGTATTATCGCAAGTTTATTAAGAGTTATGGGATAATAGTAGTGACTCTAACAATATTACTAAAGGAAGATGCAGTTTCGTGGACTTCCGCATCAACTAAGGCCTTTGAACACCTTAAATAGGCAATGTTCTAAGCATTGGTCTTAGCTACACGATATTTCACAAAAAACTTTTATTGTGGAATGTGATGCCTCAGTAAATGGAATTGGTGTTGTTTTAATGCAAGAAGGAGAACCCGCTACTTTCAAAAGTTGTCTATTAAAGGAAATTTATTTACAAGACTATTTATGAGAAGGAAATGTTGGCAATACTACATGAACTAAAGAAATGATGACCTTTCCTAATGGGAAGACAATTCAAGGTAAAAATTGATCATGATAGTATTAAATACTTTTTGGAACAAATATTTTCTTCAGAAAAGTAGAAAAAATGGGTCACCAAGATGTTCGTTTATGACTTTGAAATAATCTACAAAAAAGGGAAGAAAAATGTTGTTGTAGATGGACTCTCAATAAACAATGAGGATGTGGAGGAATTGCTCTGTGCCATTTCTATTATCTAACCTGATTGGATAACTGAAGTAAGGGATGAATGGAAGAATGACGAAGAGGTGTGGAAACTCATTAAAAAGTTGCAACAAGATCCCAATACATATGATACATTTATTTGGAAAAATGATTCATTATGGTACAAATATCACTTATATCTCTGTAAGAATTCCCAACTCAATCAGGTTATTATTTTGGAATTACACACCTCCCCCTTAGGAGGTTACTCAGGATTTTTAAAAACTTACCACAGGGTCAATTTTTTTATTTTGGGATGACCTTGAATATGATATTAAGAAGCTTTTGGAAAAATGTTAGGTTTTCCAAAAGAAATAAAGTTGAGACAATTAAGACCCTAGGTCTGTTACAACCTTTAGCCATTCCAAGTCAATGTTGGCAGGAGGTCTCAATGGATTTTATCACAAGTTCACCCAAGTCTGAAGGAAAAAGTGTCATGATGGTGATAGTTTATAGACTTACCAAGTATGCACACTTTTGTGTAAATGTGTCCCATCTATTTAAATGGAGTACAATTGCTACTGCATTGATGGAAACAATTCAAAAACTACATGGAAACCTAAATATTATTGTAAGTAATATAGATCCCATTTTCTTGTTTGGGTACTCAATTAGCTCATAGATCATCTTATCATCCTCAATCTGATGGGAAAACTGAGATAATGAACAAATGTTTGGAAGGATATCTTCATTGCTTTGTATGTGATAAATAAAAAAAATGCGTTAATTGGTTACCTTTGGTTGAATGGTACTGGTATAAAAATTCCTTCCATACTGTAGTAAAAATGATGCAATTTATGGCACTTTATGGATATCATCCATCATCCATCACATCATATTTAAGGGAAAATTCTAAGGTTAAAGCAATGAAAGATCACATCAGAATCAACAACAAGTTCTGTAACTCTTAAAGGATAACCTCACTATGGCACAAAATAAAATGAAACAACAGGATGATCAATATCACGGTGAAAGAATTTTTTATGTAGGAAATTGAGCATTTTTATAGCTAACACCATATAAACAAATGTTCCTCAAGTAAGCTAAGAAGGATAATAATTTATCACAAAGTACTATGATCCTTACAAGGTGTTGAAAAAGATTGGTACTATGGCATACAAATTGGAGCTTCCTATATCTTCTCAAGTACACCCAATTTTCCATGTTTCATGCTTAACAGAGGTTATTAGTGACAAGCTCCCAGTTCAAACAATATTTCCAGAACTTGAGGAAGAAGGAAAAATCATATTGGATCCCGAAGCAATCACGGAAAAAAGAGCCTGACAGTTATGAAATTGATCAATTTCAGAGTATCTCATTAAGTGGAAAAACTTACCTATTGAATATTCCACATGGGAGGATGCAAATTTTATATATAAGCATCCAAAACTACTCAAGCATTGAGGACAACAATTTTTTGAAGGAGAGGAGTGTGATAGGTCCATATAATACTAGTGTATCCCCTTTATTGTTATGGTTAATGTACCACCCTATTGTTATTGTTGTGCTCATGTAGCCCCCATATTGTTATTGTTATGCCCCATAGAATCCCATTGTTGTAATTGTTGTGTCCTTACATCATTATTGTTATGTAGGCTCTAATTAAATTGTGACCCCTTAAACTCCTAATATATATTAAGGAGGTCTAGTCATTTATATTATAAAAGTATTGTTCATTTATGTAATGTAAAGGTGGTTGCCCCATCGAAGAGGCTAATGTTTAAGTATTTGATCTATCTTTTCTTCTATTTTGTGAGTTAGTTGCATAACATTTATTGTGTTTTA
Organism: Pinus taeda; assembly: GCA_000404065.3. Lineage (NCBI taxonomy): Eukaryota > Viridiplantae > Streptophyta > Pinopsida > Pinales > Pinaceae > Pinus > Pinus taeda. The sequence continues at coordinate 112,375 of APFE030170379.1, read as the reverse complement.
AATAAATTTGATGTATTTGATAGTTTCAAGAAATGGAAAGCTTTGGTTGAGAATGAAGCAACAACAAACGTGAAGTGTCACAGATCATAAAATGGAGGTAAATACTGCAATAAAGAGTTTGATAAATATTGTTGAGAGCATTGAATTCTTAGAGAGAAGATAGTTGTAGGAACACCATAGGAAATGGTGTCTCAGAAAGGATGAAGATGGCAATCATGGAGCATGCAAGGTGCATGAGATTGCATGCAAGATTTACCTTGCAATTTGGGCAAATGTTGTAGATACTTATGTTTATCTAATAAACAGAGGGCCTTCAAGTTCCTTGGATAGTGTTATTCCTAAGGAGGCATGGACAGGTAAAAAAGTAAACTACTCATTTCTAAAGACTTTTAGTTGTGAAGCTTTTTTCCACTATTTTCACAAAGTTGCAAAGCTGCATAGAGGTAATACGATTCTCCTTGTTCTTCAACTTGGCCACATACAACTCTCTGCAAATTCTCCAAAGAAATGTACCTTTATTGAATATGGTGTAAATGATTTTGGTTATCACTTATATGATTATGAAAACCACAAAATCATTAGGAGTCGAGATGTCATATTCAATGAAAATGTCTTGTATAAGGATCATATGCAGGAAAAGAAATAGGAAAAGGAAAACTAATAATATGCAGTGCTTGATGAGATCACATAAAAAGTAAAGGTGCTTGAAAATTAGAATGATCAACAACCACAACAACAACAACAATAACCACAACTGAAATAGGAATCTCAAACACCTAATATTGGTGCTAGAATATCTACTAGGATAACTAAACCCCATGAACGATACTCTCCTTCATTATATTATGTATTCTTGACTGATTTTGGTGAACTAGAAAGATATGAAGAAGAAATGCAGATAGAAACTAGGAAGAAGTGGAAGCAAGCCATGGAAGAAGAGATGGGCTCATTGATGGATAACTAGACTTGGGACATAGTCAAGTTATTTGCAGGTAAAAGAAAATTGCAGAATAGATGGGTTTATAGGTTGAAGGAAGAAGATGGAGGAAAATAGAGGTATGAGGTTAGACTTGTAGTGAAGGGGTTTGTAGAAAAGAAAGGTATATACTTTGATGATTTTTTTTCTCCCATTGTTAAAATGACATCAATCAAAATTATTTTAAGTCTAGTGGAAGCAAAAGTCTTACATCATGAGCAGTTAGATGTAAGGACAACCTTTCTCCATGGGTATTTAGAGGAAGACATATATATGAAACAACCACAAGACTATGAGGTCATTGAAAGAAAGGAGAAAGTAGTGTGCAAATTGAAGAAGAGATTCTATGGATTAACATAGGCTCCAAGGTAGTGGTATCTAAAATTTGACAGGTTTATGTCTGAATAAGTTATACTAGATGTCACTCTAACCATTGTGTTTTATCTTAAAAACAAGGATGAAGAAACTATATTATATTTCTATTGTATATATATGACATTATTTTGTAGGGTGTAAAACGTAGGAAATAAATGTGCTCAAAAGAAATTTGGCAAATTCATTTGCAATGAAGGATTTGGGTGCTGCAAAATAAATCCTTGGTATGAGAATAACTAGAGATAGGAAAAATTGCAAATTAACATTGTCTCAAAGTGAGTACATAGGAAAGGTGCTGGAAAGATTTAATATGAAGAATGAAAAACCAATTAGTATATATTTGATTAGCCATTTCAAACTAAGGATATGTGTCCCAAGACCCAAGAAGAGATGGATTATATGTGTAAATTTCCATATGCATTAGCAGTTGGAAGCTTAATGTATGCAATCGTATTCATAAGGCCTGATATTGCACATGTAGTGGGAATTGTAAGCAGGTATATGAAGAATATAGGAAAAGATCATTGGATGGTAGTGAAGTGGATTCTCAGGTATTTGAGAGGTACCACAAATCAAGAACTATGCCCTAGTGGTTCAAAGATTGTTCTACAGGGATATGTTTATGCAAATATGGTAGGTGATAGAGATAATAGGAGGAACACCACAAGGTATGTGTTTACAATAGGTGGAACAAATGTCAATTGGTTTTCAAAGTTGCAAAACATTGTTGCACTTTAAAAAACGGAAGCAAAGTATGTTGCTGCTACAGAAGCTAGTAAAGAAATGATTTGGTTTCAAAGGTTTATGGATGAGTTGGGTAACAAGATGGAGATGGGAAGGTTATACAGTGATAGCTAGAGTGTTATTCATATTGCAAATAACTCAACATTTCATTCCAAGACTAAACATATATAGATCAAGTAACATTTCATACAGTTAGTGTTGGAAGATCGATAGTTGAAGTTGGAGAAGATACACACTAGCTAAAATCCTCCATATATGTTAACAAAATTTGTAATGAGAAAGTAAGTGAGATTCTGCTCAGTTTCAATTGGTCTTCAAGCATCTTGATGAAGATGAGAAATAACCAGGTCCAAAGTGGAAGCATTTTCCAACAATTAAAGGAGTGATGGAGTTACTATAATCATTCTCTAAGTGGGAGATTGTTGGGTCTGGATCCCAATTATCTTCCTGATTGTTCAAAGGTTGTTGTTTAAGTTGTGTTGGATCCCTATTCCTAATGGGGCAAACATTCCACTCGTTTAATTGTCGTTAGGGGGGGTCCACGGGGGGCGAAGAGTTTTATGAGCCCCCCACACGACGGGGGTTCGGGGAAATGCCCTCGAAGCTGAAAATAGATGAAAATTTTCCTTGTAAAATATTGTAATTTCGTAGTCAATCTAGGCTGTTCATTAGGTATATGTTCTAATCGTAGAGGTTATGTTAATTTAGGGGTTTTCTCCCTAGAATTCAACCCTCACTTGATATGAGGGAATTGTATTGCAGTTGTGTATGCCATTATTCTGTGAGAGAGAGAGAGAGAGAGAGAAAGAGAGAGAGGAGGAGGAGGTTGTGTGAGAGCGAAAAGGAAATTACAGTGAATCTGCCCTACATTGTATCTCTTCATTTTGCTGGATAATATAAAAGTAAGGATTGACTATTTCTCCATGGATATTGCCCTAATTGGGTGAACCACACATATTTATGTCTCTCTTGTTTTATGTCAGTGTTTATGTAATATTTTATGTGTTCCATTTCTTTGTAATATATAATTTTCTAACACTAACTTTGCAACCTTGAGCTTGTAATATTCTTATTCCTAAATGTATGATATATCATTTTCATTCCCATTAATGAAAATGTATTCAAAAATTCCCCCCTTTGTCATTGATGGAAATAACCTTACAATTTTTTGCGATTTCTCCCCCTTTGACATCAATGGCATTTGGGGTGCTCCCTTTGTCTGCATCTTCTCCATATGACCTATCAGTTATTCCCCATAAGGGTTTCACTGAATGAACATTTGACATATCATGTGTGTTCTTGGCATATTAAACAATACCCTTAATTTGACTACATATTGGAAGATACCTATAAAATCACATTATTTAACCCCCTACCAATACGAACCCAATACACCTTCCAAATTTAAAAATTCCCTAATTTCACTAGATATTGTAGGTATCCATTTTTTCATTAACATTTTTTATACCCCTTTATATTTTTTCATTAACTTTGAGCTCCATTTCTTATAATTGCCAATATAAAAACCCTTTACCCCCTATATATCCCCCAATATATTATGTCAATTTTCCTCAATATATATCCACCAATATAAATGCACATGGTATGGTATTTCTCCCCTAGTGAAGCCCCCGTGTTATTCCCCCCATCTGTATTATCTCCTATTTCTCACTCTCTGTTTAGGAGGCCTAGAAAAACATCGCTCCAAATGGGGCATGTGTCAAGAACTAGTGCCAAGTGAAATCAATGAACTAAGTGAATAATTCCCTTTGCCTCTATATTTGATTACCTTCTTGGCCATGTCTTCTTGATTGAGGATTCTTCTTGAACTATACATCTTCTAAAATTCTACAGTAACATTTTAGAATTATTTTAGTGCCTTGCACCAGATTTCGTAGCTATTCGCATGGGTTCACAATGTCATATTTAATGAAATATGATACTATTTTAGCTCTTCAAGTTTTGTCATCTTCTAAAGTTTCCTTGTGTTTCTTTCCTACTACAAATAGCTCTACCATTTTTTTGTTACTATTTTGATTACTTTGCACCGCGAACATCATGGTCACATCCAATATTATGTGTACGATTAGGTTCAAATTAGAGAGACATATTAATATCCTTTACACTTTGTAATTATATAAATATATTAATACTATACAAATAAAGAAAATTAGCATAGAGCAAGATGTGTTCTTCAATTCCACAATTGCTACCAAATCTAGTGTTGGGATTATTTTCTCAATAGACTTGCTTTAACTTCTCTTGAAGTGATCAAAGCCACGATTGGATATATTATTTTTTAGTGTCAGTAGGAGATGAGCCATTTGAAAGGTTGGAGAGAATTCCATCCAATAGTTGAGTTTAGGACTCTCTACATTAGTAGCCAAAGGAGCCCTTCTAGAATCTATGGTCTCCGAAGGATGAGGTAGCCCATAGAAAGGTATGGAAACTATAAAACTATTCTTTGATTCATTTTTAATGGAAACATTTTGGGGAATACAAAATGTAGGTTGTGCTCAATGCAATCCCAATCATTCCATCATTCCTTGCCTAGTAATATACATGATATATTTTCAAAAAAGATAGTTGATAAACAAAATTCGTCCCTGATCTACTAGGACTACAAGAGAACCCAAATCAAATTTACCTTATATATAGTCTTCTAGGTATGCTAGTACATGCCTTTATAGTCCCGGGGAATGAACGAAGACCGAAAAAAACTTCTAATTGCATAGTGACTACATACATGGTAGTGACAAGGTCTACTTTCATGCCTACGAGCTCCATTTGATGAAGGATGTTGAGGGCCTAAATGAAATTTCCATTTGAGAAGAAAAACATGCCATCATACATCTTTCATATACATTATGTCAACAAGTGTTGTGCTTATTTAACATATGAGTATAAGCTTTTCATTTTCTATGAATGTTTTCTCAATAAATTTCTCATGTAAAATCAAATGTCTCTTTTTCAAATTCTTCCTCAACACTTTCTTATCATCAGTAAATTCATGGAAAATCCTTAGGTTGGTGGTGAGTTCTACATCAATCCTTTTCTTATTTGAAGTTATTCCTTATCCATAACTTGTAAAGGAGCAATCCATTATTGTGAAAATGCTGAAGTCTCTTGAACACTTAGGTTATACTTGACCTTCTTCCAAACCTTACATGTGAATGACATGATAGGAAGGGAAACCTTGTTACATGAATAGGCATTTTTCTTTGGTGCAATAACTAACACGTACTTTATATTGACCATGATCTAAACCCCTTTTTAGGACTAGAGGCAAGAATGGGAAATTATTAGTTACCGCCTCTTGTAGGTAGGGATGACCATGTAGATAATATACTAGTTCTTTTCTTCTTGTTGTACTTATCTTCAGACTTCAGTGATCCTCACAATACTTTTTGTTTCTTCTGTACTTTTTTCACATGCTAGTCATGTTTTCCTCATAGTACTCAATTTTCAAGGTGATTTATCAATTTGTTCATTGAGCATGCAAGAGCAAGTCATGTTCTTCTACATTGGGTTTTCTTGTTTTCGTCTCAAAATCTGGATGGGATTTTCAAATAACTTTTGTTCTTTGATATTATTAGGAACTAAATTCTTTCTACTTCTACAGTCATATGCTATATGCTCAAAATTCTGACATTGATAACATCATATCTTGAATAAGGGAGAAACTGAACTATAATTTATGTTGTCATATCCATTAGAAATTTTCTATTGTTTTCTTGCATAATTACTTTTGGGTTTTTATGATAACCTTTACAATTATTCTTATAGTATACTCTACAATATCTAGATTTATGACTGCAATTAGTGCATTAATAACAATAACCAAAGAATAAAGTTTGATACTTGGATGATAAGACTTTTCTTTATGGTTTTTTTTATTTTTATTTTCCTTGGAGGAGGTTCAATTTTTGGATGATCCTCATTGTTACTTGCATAAAGAGGAGATTCATTGAGTTCATAAGAATAAATTTTAGGAAAGGGTGTACTTGCAACATTTTTTTGGATTTCATTGTGATTTCACCCTTGGAGAATGATGACATTGCTTTCAAACTTTTCTTCTAATTTATTCTTTGGTGATTCACTCATATAACCAAGTCCCCTTTTATCAAATGGTGATCTCTGATGGCTGAGGGTGTCATCCAATGATTTGGATCTCTTTAGACTCATGCATAACTTATCGAATTCATTTTTCAATGAGAGAATTTCTTCTTCAAGTTTCTCACTGTCTTATTTTTTCTTCATCAATTGTACTTTACTAGTGCTTCCATTTTCTTTGCTTCTTCTACTTGAGATGTTAGTGAGATAACTTATTCTTCATGTCCCCTTTCTTGTTGACCAAATTTTGCCTCAATCTTGTTAAAATCCTTATATATTTCCTCTAATTTGAATCTTAGAAGGGAAATTTTATCCTTTGTACCATAAGGGTCATTATTTTGTCCTTCAACATTTTTCATCTACTTCTTAAGTTCTTAATTTTCTTTTCTTAGTCTATTTATTTCTTCTAGATCAACCACAAACTCTGCTTTAGGAACTCCCTCACCCTCTATTTTAGAGTCTTCTTTATTCTCATAATTTTTTCATGTTTTTTGTAACGTCATCTATTTCATTTGATTCTTGATTATCTTTGTGCACTTGTTCCATATACTCTAGTTTTGGTTCAACAAACACAAACCCAAATTCTCCATAAAGTTTTTGTAGTTTTTGCCAAAGACTTTTAGCTTAAGGACATTGACCCACCTTCATTTTTACAGAATCTGATAGAGTACTCAATATTTCTTTCATCTCTTTTGTATTAAATTCTTTTGACTCCTTTGTAGATGTGCTTCCAGTAATAATTGATTCCCATACTTTGTAGCCAAGAGAATTTAAAATGAACCACGTTCTTGAGCTCCATAATACATAGTTTGTTTCATCAAACAAGGGAGCTTTGCCAACTTGATTTAC
>APFE030170379.1:61921-83272 GCA_000404065.3 Pinus taeda | reverse complement strand
TTTTAACAATTTTTCCATCCGATATGAGCTGATGATGGAGGGGGCTCATGCCTGGAGTCTGCAGAGGGTATGTGTGTGGTTGTTCTGCTTAAAGCTCATATATAACTCCTAGAAATCCATTATGATTGGGCCAAGTGTGCGAAGCCATTCAGCACCTAGGCAATGTCGCACCGTCCCATGTGTATGGCAAACATGTGGGTCTTTAACTAATAATCCCCCATTTCAAGTTTGACATTTTCGCAGTGGCATTCACATTTCGTTGTTCCCCCATCAGCAATTTGGACTTGGAAGTTAGAAACTGCTTGTACAAAACAATGGACTGCTTCCGTGATTCTTTGATGGATAAAATTATGTGTACTTCCACTATCAATCAAGACTACTACTGGGCGATGCTTAATAAAACCTCTGATTTTGAGAGTTTCTAGTTGTCCTCTTCTTCCTCCTCTGGTTCCTCAAGTGGTGGGGATTCCTCCGATGAGCTATGATTAGTAGCATCAATTTGAAAAAAATTGGGCTCCTTGCATTTATGCTTGGGGGAGTCTTTTTCATCACAGTGGTAACATAATCCCTGCTTTCTACTTTCAGCCATTTCTACAGGTGACACCTTTTGAACTTTGAGTGTTTGGGTAGTGTTGTTAGCTTGTGGGGGGTGACCCTTGGCGGTGAAATTTGGACGATTGGACTAGGCCGCTAATGCATGTTCTACTTCATGAGTTATCCTGCAAGCCTCTAGCCATGAGGGAGGGTGGTGTAGTTGGATGTGGGCTTGTGTGGCCTCTTTAATACCACTGATAAAACAAATTGTGTAGAACTCATCTTGTAGTCCTAAAGTGTGGAAAGCTAAGGCTTCAAAGGCTATAATATATTCATCCACTATTCCAATCTATCGGAGCTTAGTGAGAAGACCCAAAAAAACAGAGTCATGGTCAAAGCAATCCATAAGAGCTTTTTTTAATGTGTCCCAAGTTAAGGGCCTTCCATAGCAACTTTGATGCCATTGCCACCATTGCCATCTTTCATTGTCCAAGTACATGATCCCCACACTAACCTGAGTGGCGTTATCGAGGATGTAATTCAGATTGAAATATTGATCCATTTGTGCTATCCATGCTGCCAGGTGAGAGCCATCAAATTTATGCATGTCAAGCTTGGGTGGTCACAGACGGGATTGTTGGTGGGTGCCCCAGAGGTGAAGAGAGTGGCTAGACTCACCCTCACTATGTTCATTGCCAATATATGCCTCCTTGCGGGCTTCCACCTTGCTCATAGAGAGTGTTGTAGTTATTTTTGCCAACTTCTCTTGGATGTCTTTCAAGGATGCTTCAAGGTTGTCCATCCTTTCATTCGCCATAACTTGATTTCTAGTTTATACCATGCACCGAGCCGATTTGCTTGAAATTTGGGACCGCCCAAATTTTTTTGGCACTAACAGTTGAATGGTACCACCTTGCTCAGCTCATCATCTTGATTCTTATTGGCTAAGTCACTAATAAGCACCCCGGGGGGTCTCAGACTTTTTTTTTTTTACTCCTAACAGAGTTTTACTCCTTGCTTAGGAATACTGCAATCGCTGAATCCCTGAAATGTCAATGCTGTAAAAAGTCCTATGAAAATCACACCCAGGTATAGAAACCCACACAACTACTTAGATCTAGATGGCGATTTGAGGGATGTGAGAAATCTAAATGGCTAATCTGATAGATCTAAACAGTAGAATTGATTGTTGTTGCGGATCTGATGGATCTAATATATTTGAATGGCTGCTCTAATAAATATGAACGGCGGAACTGATTGCTGCTGCTGCTGCAAAACCCCACTTGCAAGCTATGATCTGGTAGAGATTATGCGTGATCCCACGATAGAGAAGGGAACGAGGGTCTCCAGGAGTGTCAGGTGCTATAGATCGCAATATACATAAGGGTCTGACAGTAGTACTCGGCCCAATTTTTCAGGGCACTAACCAAGGAGGATCAACCATACCCCTAGTCGTACAACTCGACTACCCTATCGTATAGGCAAGTAATATCTCTGAGTGCTATTCTTAGTGTACTATAGTAGCAAGATGGCCGACGGTTTATCTATGGAAAAGTTTCAAGGGAGCTAGGGGGGCTTTTGATATACCTAGAAGGTACTTGGAAGATAGTTTGTGCATGGTTCTATCTAATGTGCTACTACTCAAAGGGGTACCAACAGGGGTTACAAGGGAGTGCAACAAGCATGACCACCTCTTGTATTTCCTTCATGCATGCCTCCCCAAATCTGCAGGTTTATGCGCTCAACGACAGATCTCATGGTTTAAAGACGCCGGAACACATCTCTAGCCAAAAGAAATTTGCTAAAAAGATGGAGATCCCATCGGCCTTGGAAAGCGCTTTGATACCACTTTTTATGCTCTTAACCTACAAGACAATACCAAAATACCCAATATGCAAAGAAATATACCCAGAACATAGAACAAGAGCAATAACAACAAGTATTTTATTATTCAGAAAGCAAAGTTCACTTGCCTCTTCGAGGGGGCAACCTCTAATAAAGCTGAGTTTGATTACAAAATAAGACATGATGCTACTCGCAGGGAGTCTCTATCCTTTATATAGGATTCATACATGCAATACCATGGGGAAATACCATGGTCCATTTGCAACTAACTGTGATCCCGTCATTAATTGTGGGTTAGCCACTTACAATTATTAATATGGGCTTTATTGACCCTTTACTTAACTATAACTATGACTCGATCCTATTACATAAATAAGGGGGTTAGGGTGGGACCCTAACATACATGCAAGGGCAGAGTAAGAAGCTCAATCCCCTTGAAGGTTCCTCCACATGATCAATTGGAGGTTTACTTTCAAGTTACCCCAAGTTCCTTTTAGTACCATTCTAATACGTGAAAATCATTATACCTTGGCTGATGAAGTGGGTATGATCACTTCACCAGATTCAACATGATCTCATGCTTAACTCATGTATAAGAAGAGATTCCCAGAGCAAAACTAAAATAATTGGATTTTCTCTCCCTAACTCAAGATTCTATTATTTGTTTGTAGGTTTGGAAAGTTTACTTCCTTCCCTATTCCAAAGCCCTACACTTAAGCTATTGTAGGTGGTAAGAGCCCTAAAACATATAAAATTGTAGTTGAATTTTAATTAATGTTGTATTATTAAGTTGTTCATTACTCAATAAGTGATGGAGGTGAAACTCATGATATTATGACATGACTCAAAATTTTAATGCACTCAAATATGGAATTTTCAACTTTCAAATTCGATGAAATCCTATTTAGAGGAAAGAAATTTCCAAAATGAAATACAAAACTCACAAATTTTCCAATTTTCATAAAACAACCAATTCCATCTTAATGCAATGAAAACACGGAAACAAACCAAGTTCCAGAGTACCCTAAATATCAAATAAACCAAAACTACTCTTTATCATTTATCACTCAAAACTTTCAAGCACACAAAAATCAATCAAGAGAGTTGGGGGAAAAATACATTTTCCCTATGAACGATTTGGTTTAATGATAAAAACAGTGTAATTGTGAGGAATTCTCAAAATTGAAAGAAACAATTTATTTATCAAGCAAAATGACAACAATTTCTTCACAAAAGCACTAGATCTCAAGAAAACCTAATTTGCAATTCAATATGAATTTGATCACAAATAAGCAAAGTATTAAGGTTAACTAGTGTATTTGAAAGACCAAAATAAGGATATCACGAGAGGAAGGACAACCTATCTTGTTTTCATCAATTGACAAACCAACCAGGCAAAACCCTAACCAGTTTCTTCAAAGAGACCTAATTCTCAAAAAATATTAACAAAGCACTCAAACTGGTTCAGAAGAGATATAGTACAGTCTAAACTAAGATAATGACACTTCTAGAAAATTAAACTCGGGTCTGGGTTGAAGCAAAAGCCAAATTTTCAAAAATTCCTAAGGCATGCATAGGCCAGCAATACAAAACAGAGCACATGCACCTGGTTGCTAAGGGAAAACTACCGTTGAACTGTGCTCTATTGGAAAACAAAAACAATGCAAATATCACAAACCCAAGAAAAAATAAAATTTAAGAAATCAACCACACATATATGAAAGGCCATTAGTTCATAAAGACTAAAGTCGAGATAAACCAGAAGGATTGGAAAGCGAAATAAAGGAAAAGGAGGAGAACAGAGACATTCCCGAGTGGAGTCGCCAATTTGTTACACCAGACAAATCCCTCTTGCGGACAAGAGAGATCTCCCTAGATCCTTGACAGAATAGAAACAACCAGGACAATTGAACTAACTCTTTCCCTAAGTTGGACTTGTTTGAATTATAATAATTAAAGCTAATGGATGAGCCTCTTACATATTTTATGAAATGCTTGATGAAGATCCCTTCTTGTGACTTGATGAAGGTCCTCAATGTTTGATGAGATATATAACCATAAACCATAAAAGGATCAAAACCATATGCGATATAATAATCTAAACAAAACTTAACCTAATGATCAAGGAGATTAGGAACTGAATTTTCCTTAATCAACACCTTAAACAATTATAAAGCATTCATCATTCCAATAAGACAAATCAAGGGGAGAAAGTGTTCATTTTTATTAATCAAAGATAAAGGGGAGTCTTACAACCTTTGCCTTGATGCTGTGAGGCTCCTCCCAAATGCATTCAATATCCTCCTTAGATGACAAGCTTTCAAATCTCAAACTAGAAGCATAAGTTTATCTTTTCTGAGTTCTTACCTCCTCAAACCCTCTAACATATAGTCAATTTATAGGCCAAGAGGAAGAAGTTTCAGATCCAAAAGAGGATGGTGAGATCCCCTAATTGAGGGATTAGGTTTCCTTGAGGAAAGGGATTAAGATGCATCATTTGAGGGTTATAGTTCGAATAGTCATCACCTGGAAGTTTTCAGTTGGGAAATATTTGACCAACTATGTTTCTAGAATGTACTTTTTATTTTTACTTTCTTGAATTCACCTATGCAGGTTTATAGTGACAGACATAGTGCATTTATGTGTTGTTCTTAGAGCTAATTCTAGTGAATGCATAGGAAAATCTAGTAAAATCAACGCAAGTGAAACTTGAAAAGGTGTGACAACTATTGTCCCCAAATTCCTCATCTCCTTCAAGATATTTTTAGTTGTTTGGCTTCAAAGAGAGTTCAATCAAACATGTTCACAGATGGTAAAAATACCCATAAACCAATCACGTGTCGTGGTGACAAATTGATGTGTAACAAATTTTCACTTCACTTTCATCCTCATATCAAATTGTCTCTACTTCATATTCTCTTCATCAATCTGAACGTGTATGCACCCTTTTTCATCGAATTAATTTTTAGATGAAAGTGGAGACATTCTAATATACACTTATTAAACTTAGATAGGGATGACTTGTCTATGAATTAATTCAAAGCCACCTTGAATTTGTAATGGAGTCGACATGGATATATTTGTCCTCATCATCTCAAGTGTAGGAATATCTACATGATGTTTTAGAGATCATCACACAAAATCCATATGATTTCATTGTGATTGCCAGAAATAAGGCCTTCTCTATTTTGTAAAATTATATTACTACACAAGAATAGAGTACATCAAAACATGTTATTTAGAGAGTCAGGTTATGATTGTGAAAATCAGTTTTGCAACATGGGAAAGGAGTGTCACCATATCTACCTTAATCTTGGTCTGGTCTAGAGAGTTGGTTATGATTTCACAAATTACTTCTACTACATATGAAGGAAGTGCCACCATATTCCCCCTAAGGTTTTCTTCAAGAAGTACATATTTGGAAACTCAAATATGTAACTAACTCTGAAACTTTGAGCTTATAATAAGATAATTTCTAAATGTGTGATCTCCCCCTTCATTGGCATCAATGATAAAATTCTTCAAAAATCTCCCCATTTGTCATTGATGGCAATACCCCTACGATTTCTTGTAATTTCTCCCCTTTTAACATCAATGGAAAATAGGGTGCTCCACTTGTCTGCATCTTCTCCATATGACCTATCATATATTCCCCCTATATGTATTATCTCCCTTTTCTCCCTCTTTGTTTAGAAGGCCTGGACAAACATTGATCCACCTAGGACATGTATGAGGAACTAATGCCAAGTGAAATAAGTGACATAAGTAAAAAATTCCCTTTGCCTCTATATTTGATTACCTTATTAGCCCTGTCATCTTGGTTAAGGATTCATCTTGACCTATACATCTTCCAAACTTTTGTAGTAACATTTTAGAATTATTTCAGTCCCTTGCACTAGATGTCGTAGCTTTTCGCATGGGTTCATAGTTTCACATTGCATGAAGTTTGATATTGTTTTAGCTCACAAAGTTTTGCCACCTTCCAATGTTGCCTTTTATTTCTTTCCTACTACATATGCCTCTACCATATTTTTGTTGTTGTTTTGATTATAGTGCACTGCAAATGTCATGGTCACATCCAATTTTCTATGTACGTTTAGGATAAAAACAAATAGACATATTAATTTCCTTTACATTTAGTCATTTGCCAAATATATTAGTACTTTACACATAGAGCATAGTAGCATAGAGAAAGGCATGTTTTACAATTTCATGGATGTTGGTGAGCCCTAATATCACAATAAGAATGTTGCAACTCCCAAGGCTAACAACTTAAATTATCAACTCAGGGTTCTTACAAACTTAAGTGGTGTTGGCACTACATGTGCAACATGCAATGTGTCCTTCTTTCATTGATTTTGTGCAATGAAGTGAATGCTATGAAGTCAAAGACTAAACTAATTGCAGAAATGGAAATGTTACTCTATTTGCAGAAAGGAAACCTAATTAATTTTGTAGAGAGGAAATCCTAGTTTCTTTTTCAAAAAGGAAAGGATATTCTACTTTGCATGGATGTGAATGCTAATTCTATTTGTAGAAATGTAAACATTGACCTATTTTCTAAGTGTAAATGGTACATCAAAAGGAATCATAGTCTATGTAATAGAAATAAAAATGTTGGAAATGGAAGCCATAGATTAAGATGTATGAAAGAAAATGAAATAATTATTTAGTCACTGCATTTAAGATATATTTTGTCGATAGTGTTCATAAGGAGCTTCATAATGTAATAATTAAAATCATCATTATGCTCTTCAAGTCATGAATATGTCTACTAATCCAAATTGTAGAGGTGAAATGCATTGGAGAAAAGGCAAGTCTTAATAGGAATTTTGGTATTACTTAATGGTAGATTTAGAGCCTAGGGGTCATGGTTCAAGCTCAAGAGACAAAAACCAAGATTCTGGAGCAAATCTGGTCAAGTTTACATGTGCTACAAGAGTGCTACCAGAAGTTCTACAGGAGGCCTTGTTTTGCTGCACGAGGAGATAATTTGTTGAATATCCAATTAAATCAGATGGAAGTGGGATGGGAATTTTTTTATATTAAGTATTATGTCTTAGGACTCTATTCGAAGTGGAATCACTCCAAAATACCCCTGTTAACACGTGCTAGAAAATAACAGAAAATTATTAGTCTAGAAATTAGAAATTAAAGAACTAATCAGCTAGTTAACCTACCAAATGCCTAAGCTAATCAAGTGAAAATGATATGGTTTGAATTTTGTTATTAACTTGAATTTTTTTATGTCCCATTACAATTGTAATAAACTAAAATGAATCTATTTAATATGTTCTAAAAAATAGCAGAAAATTACTACTATTTTGTTACAAGGGACTTCTAGAAATTATAGATTTGTGAACTAGTAAACCAATCCATGTAGCTCAATGATTAATATTTATTTTCAAATATTTTATAAGGATTCATCATGCTTTTGAATTTGTAAATAAATTGCAAAACAAAACACTTCAACCATTTAACCAATGTAACCTATAGAAAAAGAAACATGAATAGTAAATGTAGAAATAAGAGTTGCAAGTGAAAAGGAAATTCAAAGGATATAAAGAAATTATACAATATGGATTTGAGGCTCCTGGGATGGTCAAGACCAAGGAAAATTAGATTCCTATGAAGGAAACCAAAATTTAGAGGCTAAAAATGGCACAAAAATTCATTATTTGAATCAATCCAAGTACATCCATGCTTGAAATGAAAGTGGAGTTGCTAAGGAACACTAAGAAATACATGCCTCTAGAGGCCAATTCGCATTGGTACTTATACAAAGTGATGAGGAAGAATTCTCCTTGAAAGGAGGAAGCATTCTCCTTGAAAGGAGGAAGCTTTACCCTCCAAAAACCCTCAAAGAATGGATCTAGTTTCCAACACTAGGAATCTTCATTAACTGATAGGGAACACATTCCTAGATTTTCTCAATCACTAGAGCTCTAGAATTTGTGCAATAATTTCATGATATTTTGTTCATTTATTATCCAATATTGATCCTCCTATAGTAGGGAGCAAGTCCCTAGATTATCTCATCCTCCAAATCTTCATAATCTTCTCAATATTCTCACAATATTCTACAAAAATTAATAATATTAAGCAAAAATATGTAGTTATCTCTAAACCTTCCTAATGAACATATATTTAAAGCTAAAAATATTTCATCTAATGCAAAAAATAGAGGTTTAATGTGTTGAAGGGTGGTCAAATGGGGCTTAATTTATGTCTAATTTGGAGGCCCATCATACCCTCCTGCTGAAAGTGTTTCTCATCCTCTAAGAAACTTAGTGACCTAATTGTGTGTCATTCATGACCCTGCCGGCCTCCTTAACATCCCAAGCTACCTTAGAAAGAATTTTGGCATGTGCTATCTTGCTCCATCCTCTTCCTCTTCCTTTGTAGCTCCTTCTTCTGTAGATCCATCCTTTTCTCCAAGTTCTAATTGGGCTTGTGCTTGTGGCTTAAGAAAAGTCTCTTTGTTAATGTCCACAATGTTTGTCAATGATACAATTTTTCAAACATTATCCCCCATGATTGGTCAATGTGATTTTGCCAAGATTTGGAAAACCAAAACTCCCAATTTTCTACAGGGGTAAAAGAGTGGTTTTATCCATACTAGTTAGAGGAAGGAAAAATTCAAACTCAACTAAAAAACAATTCCATTTCCTTTATTATATTGCTTAACTCAAGAGAAATATTCTCATTCAATATTTTTATTCTCAAACTACTATCAGAATTTTGGTTGAAGGAATGAGAGGTTTTTCAGGTTTCTTATCCACATATGGTAGAGATAAATGTGAACTTACCTTTCTCTTAGATGTACCTCTTCAAATATAGGGTAAATTTTCTAAAAAAATTAGGCATTTTGCAGCACATTGGACTTTCCTATATCACACTATCTTCTCCTATAGCAAATTATTTTCTCCTATAGCACACATTCTGTCTCTCTTGTTGCAACCCTATTTCTTCTGTAGCATCCCTCTTTCTCCTGTAGCATCTATGCTTGATCCTATAATGCCTACAATTCAACTATGTATCTATTTCTTAGCACCCTAGGAAATTGCTAGTAGCATCTATCTCGACCTTCAATGCCTTAATGAGCCTCTCTAACATTTTTGGAATGAGCATTGATATAACTGAAGTTGAGCCTTATTATTTTATTTCTTTCTGTGGTAGTGGGTTCAGTGTGCTTTGTAATCTGGTCCTCATTCCTCATCATATCACTTTCTCCACTTTGAATTCTCCACGTTGCATGGGTATCTGAGTAAACCATAGTCTTCCTAGTCAAGGCCACATTATAAATTTCCACACTTTTAATTCTTCAAGTTGCATGGGTATTTGAGTAAACTGTAGTATTACCAGTTAAGGGTGGCCAAGTTTATTGGCCACCTTCAACCTACAAAACCTTCTCTCGTGTGCATTGAAAACAATACTTTTTTAACCATAATATGCTCAATAGGAGAGGTGAAGAACAATGCATACGTATGCCTACCTATGATATCAAATTTTTGGAGATGCTTGCATGTTATAGGTGGTCCTCATAATATGATGACTTTGAAGGTGTTGATTTCCTTTTCTTGCTTCTGCATGAGTCTTCATAGATTGATGATTCTTTGACTGATAAAATGTTATGTGTGTAGGTTTCTTCCTAGTGTCTAATCTACTGGTGGTGGAATGGATGGACTTCTTCCTAAGGACGGTGTGCCCCTTCTCAACTTTAGAAATGGATTCATGATGCTTAAGGTGGCTAGATCTTCTACTTTGTGGGTGCAAAAATAATTGATGTTGATTTATGTTGTAACTATTTAGGCTTCTACAATAGAAATCTCCTTCTTGTAGTAGCCACTTAATTCCTCTTTTGAGACCTCGTATTGCATGAAATATGGAGGGACATAAAAGGTATAAGGAAAGGGTTCAAATCATTAGGAAGTGGTGTAGGTGGTGGAAAAATTGAAAGCATAGCTTTTCTGTGTTTTTTTATGTATGGCAGTGTGGAAATTAAAGCGGCCTTTTGGCTAGGTGGAGTGGATGGGTGATGAAAGTGATGTTGGTGGACCTCTCTCAACATTTCCTAAAGAAGATATGGCCTTTTGGCCTCTTTCTCCAATCAAATCTTCCTCCTATAGTACTTTTGGTTTCTCTTGTAGCATTTCAGGATAATGTCCTCTAGCATAATTTTTTTATATATACATCCTAAATGGAAGATTATGTTGACCTAGAATTTTTTGAGCATGTTTCCATCATACTTATGCACATCCCCATAAAATATCTTGGCCAATGGATTCATGAATCTTGATAACAATAAAAAAATGGTTGTAGGTGATGGATGCCAATTTTTTGAAAAGTGTGCACGAAAATTTTCTTAAATTTCTTGAGCATGTTACCTTCATCCATATGCATATCCACATGAAACAAATATTCTAATGGATGCACGGTTTCCAATATATGCTAATAACAATTTTCTACCCTGTGTATTTTGGCATCCTGCGAAACAGAACCCTCTTGTAGCAATTTACGACAACAAGGAAAATGAATGGTAAAGGCTTTGAAATGATGGGTTGATGTTGGAAATAGATGAGGGTGATGGATTGACATGGCCTTGGTCATATGGGAGCATCTGAGAAAAGGAGGAGAAAGCCCAAGTTTGACTTTCTTTGACTAGTCCTTTGATCAATTTTTTCTTTTGGTGCTAACTTATTCTTGTTGATTACAAAGGTTGGAGAGCACCTGCATTCTTCAGAGAGAGATACATAAAGCACATTTTCTTTTTAATTTTTTGATTTTTTTTTCTTTTAGGGCTACTAGTAGCCTCAATGAGGTTTTCAACTAGTAGGTCTGCCTAAACGCCTCAAAGGAGGTTTTCACCTAGGATCTTTTATTTTTCTCTTTCTTTCTCATTTTCCTAGCCATTGACCTCCTCATGGATGTTTTCAGTCAATGAGCTAATGTCAGGCACCTCAAAGGAGGTTTTCACTTAAGATTTTATTTTTCCTCTTATTTGTTCATTTTTTTTTAATTGTTTTTTATCCTACTCTACTTGAAAAAATAAAATTTCTTTCAACTATAGGAATAATTCCAATGGAGCCATGTGCACATCAAGATGACAGATAAAATCATGTGTAGGGCTGAAATATATGCTTTGACATGTACCTAAATTTTAGAGACCAAAATATTTGAATTTGACAATGTCAAGCACTATTGAAGAACAAAGTGATGCTCCATCTTGTTGATTTTCTAGAACCAAACCTCAATATAGCTTTGATGCCCTTGGTTCACTTTCTCATCTAGATCATTATTCATGTCTTCTTCTACCATGACATTCAAATGTTCCTCCTTTTGTTGTTTATTCTCTTGAACACATGGAGGATCTTATGGTAAACATGATGAAACTTTCCCAATCTACGATTTTGATGTTTTCTCTTCATCAAGTGCAACCCATTATTATTTTTTCTTCTCATTTGAATCTTGTCTTTTTGAATGTTGTCCTCCAATGACATCAAGATAATCTCTTTTTTGCAATACTCTTCCTAAGCTAAGATGAATACCATTTAGATTAATATGATATGTTTGGAAGTGTTGTACCTCAACATTGTAAGTGGGTTGAACTACTTCTTTGTGTGGGTTTGGAAATGGTGGTACAGGTAGTTGATTTAGAGTGGATCTTTGAGATGGATGTGGTTGAGGTTGTGATTGTGGTGGAGGTGGATGTTACGGATAACATGGAGTTGGGTATGGAGGATATTGCGGAAAATATTAATGATATTATGGATTAATCCCATAAGTTCCTTTCGAACCTTGTCTCCAAGGTTGGTTTTGGGATTGAGATGGCCAAGCTTACCTAGGAATGAGTGTGTTCCAATTACTTTGAGATACATGTGCATAAGCTTTAAGTTGTGAATTAGGTTCTTTCATTATATCAAGTTAACTAGGTTGTCATGGTCTTTTTGGAGCTACACAACATATTTGCTTTGGTGATTGAATTTCTCCATTGTCCTGTTGGTAAACTTCCTTCAACATTGGTAATGATGGGAAATATTTAATAGCATGTGATTCTGCATGGAAAACAAAAATATCAACATCTTCTTTTTTCTCATCTTGCATTCTTAACATTTCTACTTGTTCACTTGCATTCCTAAGAGTTTCTGTTTTAAAGTTATGAAGCAAATTTCCAAGCTCAACTTGACATACCAGTCTTGATGTTGATTTACTTACTCTTTCCTTTCCTCTTGATATGCACTTGCATGTTTCACAAATTTCTTAAAATGATAATTGGTATACATCACCTCTACTCCTGAGATCAAGGGGATGAATCCACTCATCCCTAATTGTTCTAAGTAAGAGGGTCTTTATTGTGCCAAATCCTAAATGATGTAAATTTTCCTTTTTAACAATATACATGAATATATCTATTAGATCCTGAAGGTTATCATCTTATTTTTGTGTCATTCCAAAGATTTCTTCTTTAATATCATGATATTTATATTTTTCTAGAAATATATTTTTCATATCATTCCATGATCTTATTGAATTAGTCCCTAAACTCATGAACCATTTAAGAGCTCTATCCTTCAATGTTTCCAAAAACAATCTCAATTTTTGAGTTTTTAATAAGTAACCATAATATTTATAAAGGATTTCAAATTCAAAGAGAAAGGTTCCCAAATCCTTTGACCTCATACCATGGAAGTTGGGAAGGAAAGACGAAGGGATGTTCTTTATATGCACATTGACATCAATATCTTGAATGGGAAATCCAAGAGGATCTTCTTCATTTTCATCATCTCCATCCATTTCTTCTACCTTCTCTATCACCTCCTCTTCTTCTACCTGAATAAGTGGATGGTGATGTGGCTCTTATTGCACCATGTGATCAAATGGGGTTGGTGTTGGAGAAGTATTTTTAATTATTTTTTTGAATAAGAATGCTAATGAAATGAAATTTTATGTTTTTGAAATGAAACATGCCTAATGAAAATGTCTTTTTTTTGCAGAAAATAAAAGAAATTAATCAACTAGGGAAGAAAATAATGCATGCATTGACACCACCCCGACAACGGTGCCAAAAAATGATGAACCCTAATATATCAGCAAGAATGCTTCAACTCCCAAGGCTACCAAATTAAATTATTAACCCGATGTTTGTACAATATTAAGAGGTGTCGACACTATATGTGTAACATGCAACGTGTTCTTCTTTCATTCATCTGATGTAATGAAGTGAATGCCATGAAATCCAAGCCTAAACTAATTGCAGAAATGGAAATGTTACTCTATTTGTAGAAATGAAACCTAATTACTTTTATAGAGAGGAAATCCTAGTTTATTTTTCAGAAAATAAATGCTATTCTACTTTGCATGAATGTGAATGTTAATCCTATTTGTAGAAATGCAAACATTGACCTATTTGCACAGTGTAAATGGTACATCAAAAGGAAGCCTAGTCTATGCAATAGAAAAGGAAATGTTGGAAATGGAAACAATAACTTAAGACGTATGAAAAAAATGAATAATTAGTTAGTCTCTACATTCAATATATATTTTGTCGGTAGAGTTCACAAGTTGTTTCATAAAGTAATTTTGAAAATCATCATTATGCTCTTCAAGTCATGAATCTGTCTACTAATCCAAATTGTAGAGGTGAATTTCAGTGGAGAATAGGAAAGGCTTAAGAGGTCCTTTAGTATTTCTAAATCATGGATTCAGAGCATACGGGTCATGGCTCAAGCCCAAGAGACAAAAACTAAGCTTCTAGAGAAAATCTGTTCAAGTTTACAAGTGCTATAGGAGTGCTACAAGAGGCCCTGTTTTGATGAATTCCCAAGTAAATCAAATGGAAGTGGGATGGGAATTTTTTATTTTTTAATTAGTATTTCTTCAGACTCCATTAGAAGTGGAATCACTCTAAAATAATTCTTTAGAGAACAAAAACTTAGTTCTCTAAAAACTAGAAATTCAAGAACTAGTGAGCTAGTTAACCTACCAAATGCCTAACCTAATCAAGTGAAAATTCTATGAGGTAAATTTTGTTATTAACTTGAATTTTCTTATGACCCAATACAAGTTGAATCAATTCAAATGAACCTCATTAACACGTTCTAAAAACTAGCAGAAAATTACTACTATTTTTCTACAAGGGGCTTCCAAACATTCTAGATTTGTGAACTAGTAAACCAATCCAAGTAGTTGAATGATGAAGATGAATTTTCAAAGATTTTCTAAGGATTAATCATGCTTGTGAATCTATAAATAAGCTACAAAACAACTCACTTCAATCATTTAACCAATGTAACCTACAACAAAAGAAGCATGGATACTAAATACAAAAACAAGAGATGAAAGTGAGAAAGACATTCAAAGGACATAAATAAATTATACAAGAGAGCTCGGAGGCTCCTAGGATGGCCAAGCCCAAGGAAAATCAGAGTCCTATGAAGGAAACCAAGCTTTAGAAGCTAAAAATGGCACCAAACTTCATTGTTTGAATCAATCCAAGTATATCCATGCTAGAAATAAAAGTCGAGCTACTAAGGAACAAGTTTTCTCCAAAAAAAGACTAAGAAATCCATGCCTCTAGAGGCCAATTAGCATTGGTACTTATACAAGTGATGAGGAAGAATTATCCTTGAAAGGAGGAAGCTTTTCCCTCCAAAATCCCTCAAATAGTGGATTTGGTCCCAACACTAGGAATATGCATTAAATGACACAGAACACATTCCTAGATTTTATCAATCACTAGAGCTCCAGAATTTGTGCAATAATTTCATGATATTTTGTTCATTGATTATCCAATATTAATCCTCCTGTAGTAGGGAGAAAATCCCTATATTATCTCATCCTCCAAATCTTCATAATCTTCCTGATAATCTCACAATATTCTACAAAAATAAATAATATTACACACAAAAATGCAGTTATCTCGATACCTTCCTAATGAACATATTAAAGATAAAAATATGTCAGATAATGCAAAAAAGGGAGGTTTAATGTGTTGAAATATGTTCATATGGGCCTTAACTTATGTCTATTTTGGAGTCCCATCAGAAGCTACCAAGTCTATTGTTGGCATTGTTTTCTACATAGACTTATTTTTACTACTCTTGAAGTGATGAGCGCCACCATTCCATATATTTCTTTTTATCGTCAATAGAAGATGATCCATTTTAAAGGTTTGAGAGAATGACATCCAATAGTTGATTCTTAGGACTCTCTGCACCAGTAGCCAAAGAATCCCTTCTAGAATCTACATTCTCGAAAGGATGAGGCATCCCATAAAAAGGTATTAAAACTACAAAACTATTCTCTGACTCATTTTCACTAGAAAAAATTAGGGGCATAGATAACTTAGGATGTGCTCCATGCAATCCCCATTATTCCATCATTCATTACCTAGTAATATACATGATATATGTATAAAAAGATGATGATAAACAAAATCCATCCCTGATATGCTAGGACTACAAGAGAAGCCAAATCATCTTTAGCATATATACACTCTTCTAGGTATTATAATGCATGCCTTTCTAGTGCCGGAGAATGAATGAGGACTAAAAAACACTTCTAGTTAAAGAGTGACCGCATACAGGGTAGTGATAAGGTCTAGTTTCATGCCTACAAGATCCATTTGAGGAAGGATGTTGAGGGCTTGAAGGAACTTACCATTCAAGAAGAAAAACATGCAATCATACATCTTTCATATGCATTTTGTCAATAGGTTTTTTTCTTATTTCACATAGATGAAGAAACATCTTATTTTTTATGACTGTTTTCTTAATAAATTGTTCTTTTAAAGGAAAATGTCCTTTTTTTTAGATTCTTCCTCATCACTTTATTATCATTAGTAAATTCATGGAAAATCCTTAACATGGAAAATTATTTTGTTTCGCTATGAGTTCTGTATTGATCCTTTTTATATTTGAAGTTATTCCTTATCCAAAACTTCTATAGGAGCAATCCATTATTATGGAAATGGTGAAGTTTCTTGAACACTTAGATTATACTTGACTTTCTTCCAAATGTTACATGTGAATGACATGATAGGAAGGGAAACCTTGTTACAATAATAAAGACTCTTCTTTGGTGCAAGCTCTATTGTGTACTTTATATTGACCATGATCTAAACCATTTCTTCAGGACTAGAGGTAGGAAAGATAAATTCTTTAGTTAGCTTCTCTTGTAGGTAGGGATGACCATGGAGATAATCTAATGGTTCTATTCTTCTTCTTGTACTTATCTTCAAACTTTAGTGATCCTCAGATGAATGTTTCTTAATTTTGTACCTTTTGTACAACCCAATTATCTTTGCCTTGGATTACTCAATTTTGAAGGTTATTTATCAATTTTTGCATTGACCATGCAAGATCAAGTCATGTTCTTCTACCTTGGGGTTTTCTTGTTTTCTTCTCCAAATATTGATGGGATTTTTCAGATAATTTTTTTTCTTTGATATTCTTAGGAACTCACTTCATTCTACTTCTACAATCTCATGCTAACATTCCAAAATTCTAACATTGATAACATTCTATCTTGAATAGGGGAGCAACTAAGCTATAATTTCTACTGTCATATCCCTTAGGGATTCTGCCTTGTGTTCTTGTAGGCTTCTAGGGTTTGGATGGTTTCCTTTATAATTATTCTTGTAGTATTCTCTATAATCTCTAGATTTATGACTGAAATTAGTGCATGGATAACAATAACCATAGAAAAGGTTTCATACTTAGATGAGAAGAATTCCCTTGACGATTTTACGATTTTTGTTTTTTTTCCTTGGAGGAGGTCCAATACTTGGCTGATCCTCATTGTTAATTGCATAAAGAGAATATTCTTTGAAGTCATAAGAATAATTTTTATGAAAGGGAGTACTTGCAACATTCTTCAAGATTTCATTGTGATTTTTCCCTTGGAGAATGATGACATTGCTTTCAATATTTTCTTCTAATTTAATCTTTCGAGATTCACTTGTATAACCAAGTCCCTTTTTATCAAATGGTGATCTATGATGGCTTAGGATGTCTTCCAATGATTGAGAACTCTTTAGAATCTTGCATAGCTTGTCAAATTTATTTTTCATTGAGACAATTTCTTCTTTACGTTTCTCACAATATTCATTTTTATTCATCAATTGTCTTTACTACTTCTATTTTTGTTTCTTCTTCTAGCTAAGGTGTTAGTGAGATAACTTATTCTTCATGTCTCCTTTCTTGTTAACCAAAATTTTCCTCAAGCTTATTAAAATCCTCAGATTTTTCCTCTAATTGGAATATTCGAAGGACAACTACCCTTAAGCTCATGCTTCTTTTCTTCAATATTTTGCATCTGCTTCTTAAGTTCTTCATTTTATTTTCTCAATATATTTATTTCTTCTAGAGAAACAACAATTTATGCTTTAGTATATACTTCAGCCTCTATTTGAGAGTCTTCTTTATCCTCTTAGTTTTCATGTTTTTAGTTCCTTCATCTATTTACTTTGGTTCTTGAATATCTTTGTGCTCTTTCTCTATATACTCTAGTTCTGGTTCAAAAAGCAAAGCTAGATTCTCCATACAGTTTTTGTAGTTTTTCCCAAAGACATTTAGCTAAAGAACATTTATCCACCTTGATTTTTACAGAATATGATAGACTACTCAAGATTTCTTTCATTGCCTTTTTATTGTATTATTTTGACTCCTTTGTAGATGTGCTTCCAATAACAATTGATTCCCATACTTCACAGCCAAGAACCAAAAAAAAGGACTGCATTCTTGAGTTCCATAATACATAGTTTGTTTCATCAAGCAAGGGAGATTTACCAACTCAATAGAATTTCAATTTCATGAATGAGGAGGAGATATCTTCCAAGGGTTTGGAGGTTTTCCTTCTTGGCCTTACCATTTTTCCTAGGGGATATTCCTTTTGGATATTTGTAGCTTTTAACCCCTCACAAAAATTACCTGCATACGAATTCTAAAACATATAAAATAAACAATGCAAGATCATATCACATAAAACACATATACACAGAGATTTTCCCCTAGATCCCAAAACCGGCACTACCAGCTTGATTTTTCATTATATTACTTTCAATGTTATAATACATATTTATACATGTCGAAGCATCCAATACCATGGACTAAAAAACCATCATGTCCAATACCATGGACCGAATACCATCGCATCTAAAAACATATGCGAAAATCATGCACAAAATCATAGGTGGGTCCACCCAACCTAACATAGGGTCCAAAACCAAAATTTTCTGGGACGTTGCCCCGGACCCCATAAAATGGGGTTACGGGTACGCCTCAAAGCCCCTGTGACTCCCCCTCACTACATAATCAGCACAACGAAGGGGGGGCTCTGCCTCCCGTCTAACCCCCTGGTTAACTACGTGAGCTAGTCATGGAAAGAATATAACACAACGCAACCTTCTCCCACTTGTTGTTTTCTTTCCATAGGGGGCCACAAGAGAGCTTAGTCATTTTTCCAGCCCTGAAACACCCATTGTCTCTCTAAACCAAGAGAACTTCTCAGATCTCACAGATTTTGTCAATGCATCTGCAGTATTCTTCAAAGTGTCCACCTTTACCCACAACACCTTTTTGTCTTCTATCATATCCCTCACAAAGTGATGCTGAACATTAATGTGCTTTGTCTTTGAAAGATATGCGGGGTTCTTTGCCAAGAGAATTGCACTTTGGCTGTCACAGTCTATCCTTATAGCTCCTTGTACTAACCCCATACTTGAACACAATCTTTGGAACCAAACAACTTCCTTGCTTGCATTAGTGGCTGCCATGTATTCTGCCTCTGTAGTTGATAGTGCCACTACAAATTGTTTCTTACTCATCCAACTGACTGCACCTCCAAATAGGTTAAACACATACCCACTTGTAGATCTTCTCTAATCTAGATCTCCAGCCCAGTTTGCATCAACAAAGCCACGAATATCCAACATTCTGTCCAATCTCGATCTTCCTTGGTAGCACAAACCATAATCACTAGTGCCATGCAAATACTTGAAAACTCGCTTCATTGATGTCCAGTAATCCTTCCTTGGTTTTGACATAAACCTACTCAATACTCCTACTGCATGTGCAATTTCTGGTCTAGTATAGACCATTGCATACATCAGGCTACCAACTGCACTTGTATATGGAACATGGGACATATCCTCTTCCTATTCTTGTGTCTTGGGACACTGTTCAACAAATAACCTCACACCTATAGGAATAGGAACCTTCACCGGTTTACTTCCTCTAGTTTAACTAGAGCTTCCTCTTTGCCTGATCTCTTTTAATTTCCATGCCCAAAATATAGTTTGCAGCACCAAGATCTTTCATGTCGAATTTGGAGGACAATTGGGTCTTCAAATCCTGGATAATTTCTTTGTCATTTCCAACCAGCAACATATCATCCACATACAAGATCAGATAAATAACACAGTTGCTAATTAATTTAAAATACGCACAGTGATCTGCTTTAGTTTTGGTGAAGCCAAGTCCTCGTATAAATGTATCAAATTTCTGATATAACATCCTTGGTGACTGTTTTAACCCATACAGAGACTTCTTTAACTTGCATACCAGTTCTTTCTTACCCTTCACCACAAATCCTTTAGGTTGCTTCATGCATATTTCCTCTTCTAGATCCCCGTGAAGAAATGTTGTCTTCACATCCATTTGTTCTACCTCAAAATCAAAAGCAACAACAATAGATAAAAGTAATCTAATAGAAGTTACCTTGGCAACAAGACAAAAAATATCACCAAAATCAATTCCCGGCACCTGGGAATAACCTTTTGCTACCAACCGAGCTTTGTATTTCTCTACCTTTCCTTCTGCATTTGTCTTCTTCTTGAACACCCATTTGCTGCCAATGGGTTCCTTCCAGCCGGGGCAACCCACAGTCCCAAGCCTCATTTTTGTGCAAAGATGCCATTTCATCAACCATGGCCTCTTTCCAGAGTTTTCCATCCTCTGAATCCACTACTTTCTTCATAGTTCTCGGATCATCATCAATAATAGATAAAGCAAAATTTGAACAGAAAGAAGATGGACTATACCTTTCTGGATGCCTTCTTTCTTGAACTGATCTTCTCACACCTGGAGTTTTTGGTTCTTCATCTTCTAATTCCTCCTCTGTTGTAGAGTCTGATTCTTCCTCCTTAAGCTCAAACTCTATCTTCTCAGTTTCCTTTGGCTGGACTTCATGTTTAATAACATCTTTTACCTTTCTGAACACTACATCTCGGCTATACACAATCTTCTGTGCGAATGGGTTCCAAAGCTTATAACCCTTTAAACCATCCTTAT
Organism: Pinus taeda; assembly: GCA_000404065.3. NCBI lineage: Eukaryota > Viridiplantae > Streptophyta > Pinopsida > Pinales > Pinaceae > Pinus > Pinus taeda. The sequence continues at coordinate 62,603 of APFE030170379.1, read as the reverse complement.
ACCCAATAAAGATGAAATTTTCAAATTTACTATCCAACTTGGTTTGTTTATCCTTTGGAGCATGTACATATGCATCACATCCAAATACCCTCAGATGTGAAAGAGAGGGTTTCTTACTAGTCCATACCTCTTGTGGAGTCTTATCCTCCAACATTGATGAAGGTGACATGTTGACCAGGTAACATGCAGTATCCACCATCTCTGCTTGGAATTCCTATCCTAATTCGGCACCACTGAGCATGCTTCTTGACTTTTCCATCAATGTCTTATTCATTCTTTATGAAACTCCATTTTGTTGAGGTGTATATGGAGTAGTCTTATGTCGTGCTATTCCACACTTCTTACAGAATTCTTCAAATTCCTTGCTGCAAAACTCTCCACCATTATCTATCCTCAGCACCTTTATCTTCTTCTCTATCTGATTTTCTACAAGGGCCTTAAATTCTTTAAACCTGTCAAAGGCTTCAGATTTCTTCTTAAGGAAATATATCCATGTATTCCTTCAGAAGTCATCTATAAATGATACATAGTACACAAACTTACCCAGTGATGGAACCTTCATAGGTCCAAACACATCACTGTGCACAAGTTCTAATATCTGTTATGCCCTCTTACTACCAAAGGGGAAACTCACCCGATTCTGCTTCCCATATACACAATTTTCACAGAAATCAAAATCCAG
>APFE030170379.1:9482-61901 GCA_000404065.3 Pinus taeda | reverse complement strand
CATACCTTCTACCATACCTTTACCATGAAGTATTCGAAGGCCCTTCTCTCCAATATGTCCAAGCCTTTGATGCCATAACATGGTCTTCTCTCCAGAGACCACTAGATTTTCTGCTCCACTTTTAGGGACCACAAAACTGTTGCACCCATGAATAACAGTGCTACCTTGCAGCTTGTACAGAGTTCCAATTCAAACTCCCCACATCAATACTAGTGCTCCCTGAACCATTTTACAGGTATCCTTCTCAAACACTGTTTTTACACCTACATCATCTAGCTTGCTTATAGAAATCATATTTTTGGCTAATGCAAGAATATGCAGAACACCGGGAAGTGTTTTAACCCTTCCACCCTGCAACTTCAACTTTACATTTCCACGACCAATGCTTCTAGCCTTCCTATCACCCCCTAAGAAGACATCACCACCATCATATTTCTCATACTCGCAGAACCACTCTCTATGTGGAGTGAAGTGAAAGGATGCACTTGAGTCAATCAACCATGCCTCATGATCTACATGTGTACTTGAAGAAGCCAAGTACACATCACCACCTTCATCTGAGGTGGTTTTCGCCTCTGTGGAAGGAGAATTATCAGATCCCTTTCCTTTATCAGGAGCTTTAGATTTACAGTCCCTTTTGTAGTGCCCTTCCTTTCTACATTTTCAGCACACCACCTTTACAGGTTGTCCTAGAGATTTAGATCTCCCACTTGATGACTTATTTTTGTTTCTGTTTTGGGACCGCCCTCGTACAGACAAGGCATCACTTTTTTGGCTCTCCATATTTTTCTGTCTCATCTCCTCTGTCAGCAAGGATGAGATTATTTCATCAAACTGCTAGGCAGTTGCATTGCTACTTATTGCAATAACCAGACTATCTCACGAATTTGGTACAGAATAGAACAAACTAATGCACTTATCTTCATCTGAAATTTTAATATCAATAGATGCTAACTGACTTACCACATTATTAAATTCGTTCAGATGCTCTATCATCGAGTCTCCATCTTTCATCCTCAGGTTATATAGCTTTTTCCGTAAGAACAATTTATTCACTAGAGACTTAGATTGGTACAAAGTCCCTAACTTGTCCCACAAAGCCTTCGTTGTAGCTTCCCCTGATACATTCAGCAATACTGAATCTAAGACACACAATTGTATTGTGCTCTTCGCCTTCTGATCCAACTTGTTCCATTCTTCATTAGACACTCCCGTTGGTTTAGTATCTAGATCTACCACAATCCACGGATATTTATCCACCAACAGATCCTCCATCTTGAGTTTCCACAACTCAAAACTGTGACCATTAAATTTATCTATCTCTATCTTTCCACTTCTCGCCATATTCTTTCACCACTAGAATCAATCTCGCAGATCTCCCACTGAACAAGGTCTACCACAGGCCCAAGCAAAACTCCTCAGCAACAAAGGCATCCCCTTGAAGCCAAAACTACTCTGATACTAAATGTAGGTTTTAACCCCGTATAGAAATTACCTGCATACGAATTCTAAAACATAGAAAATAAACAATGTGAGATCATAACACATAAAACACATATACATAGAGATTTTCCCTTGGATCCCAAAACCCAAACTACCAGCTTGATTTTTCATTATATTCCTTTCAATGTTATAATACATATTTATACACGCTGAAGCATCCAATACCATGGACCGAAAAACCATCGTGTCGAATACCATGGACCGAAAACCATCACGTCCAAAAACATGTGCGAAAATCATGCAAAAAACCATAGGTGGGTCCGCCCAACCTAACATAGGGTCCAAAACCAAAATTTTATGGGCCACTACCCTAGAACCCATAAAATGGGGTTACGAGTACACCTCAAACCAATGGTGACCCCCCCCGCTACACAATTGATGCAATGAAGGGGGGACTCTGCCCCCCCTCTAACCGCTAGGTTAACTACGTGGGCTAGTCATGAAAGAATATAACACAACCAAACACAATTGGGTTGAGACTGAAGGAACTGACTTTATTACCAATTGTTGGAAATACTAAGAGGGGGTTTGAATCATTGTTTCCTTCAATTGTTAGATATGATGAGTTAAGATTTTTATCAAAAGTTAAACCAAAACACAGGAAGTAGAAAAAAGATAATTTTATTAATGAATATAGTGAGGACTTCAATCATCTTTTACAAAAATTTAGGCTCCAACCTATACAACAAAATATCTAACTTCTTCAAGGATCCAACCTTGAATGAGGACTCCAATCCTAAAATACAAATCCTAGTAACAACCTGGTCTCATTGAGGACACCAATCCTCTTAGGCTCCAACCTAAAAAAAAACTTTCAATATACTTCAAAACTTTACCGATATTCCTCCAAGATAGATTTTAGACATTGCTCCTAGAATCTTCAAGTATTATTTCATGATCTTGATCTAAAGTTTTCTTCAAAAGAGTGTCTTCAAGTGATCTACTGAATAATGTCTCCACGTTTCCTCTAAGGTCTACATCAAATATGCTTCTAAAGGCTTTAAGAATGCTTCAAAAGCCATTTTCAATGGTAGCTTTAGTCCCTAGTCCCAAATATACTACAATTCTATCTTAAACACTTCATAGACTACTTCAAGTGTTGGTTCAAAATATGCTTCAAGGAAGGCTTCTAGGGCTTCTACAAAAGGTCTCCAAAATATGCTCTAAAAACACTTTAAAGCCTAATCTTGAGTTTGCTTCCAAAAGCTTCACAATTCCTTTAGAAATGGTTCTAAGAATACTTCCAAACCATCTCCAAGTTTGTTTCAAAGGTCTAAGAATACATGTATAAAGAGTTTGAGCTCTACATGGGCATACTTACCATTGCTCAGATCAATCAATACACCCACACTCTTTTTGCAATAATATACACTTGATCTGAACTTTATGTATCACTTAAGACACCTACACTCTTTGTGAAAAAATATACAATCAATCAATAAGCCTACACTCCTTTTGTTGATTTAGAGAAGATAATTAATTTTTGTGGTTACAGACAATTTCACCATATACCATCGCTTCATTAAAAAATACTCATTGTTATTTTATCAGTTTCTCCTTCAAACATGGGTTCATTGCATTATACACAAGCTCGCTCCTACATGACAATTCTTAAAAGTCAATTCATCCAATCCTTGGGCCAAAATATTTGCATCAAAATATGACTCAACTTTCTCACTTTTCTTGAACACCTAATCATTGGGATTAGGAATCCTACGTAGATATTGTAAGTAGAAAAACAAGAGAAGTTGGAAGACGAAGAGACATTGGGAGATGAAACTGAATATTCTCCCTCTCCTTCTATATAGTCATATGTTAGCTTAATGAAAATGAAACACGTTATTTGTGGAGTTACTCCCAGACTCACTCCAACCCGCAAAATTAGTTTTCTGCATCATAACACCTTTTAGTTTCCTACCCTTTGTTATCTGTCAAACCTCTACATTTTGACATACCATCCTCTACATTCAATGAGCTATTGAATTATCTCTATGATGATTTCATGGATTTGTGAGTTAATCTCTGGTTGAATATGTTGGTCTATTTTCTAAATTTGTGCATGCAAACCCTACATTGAAGTTTGTTTATGCAATGGATGACTATCATAGAAGATCTATGTTTGCATGGCGGAGACTGGTGGGGTGAGAGATGCACTTTTGTTTGCATGTCATTGTGTGTAGTTTCATACGTTATATATGGAGGACCCGACCGGTTTTGAGGTATGTTGATTTTTTTTAAGGAAGTGTGGAATAGTTGGAACATTGGCTGAAAATAGTGATTTGGAGACCATGTATGCCTTGAATGTTTTTTATTTGGTGCGTTGGACTGATCCATTGAGATCCTACAAAAAAATTGTTTATGCATTGGTTCGATATAAAAAATGATACAGATTTTGAAAACTTTTTTTTTTTAAGTGATGATATATGATGAAGATGGTGCATGTTTATTGGTTCTTTTAAATAAGTCATGATATATGATGAATATGATGCATGTGTCTTGGATCTTTAAAAAAGAAAAAACTGTGATATATGATATACCATGCATTATATAAATATAAAGGAATCACAATAAAGGGAGTGCCATATTAATATGATGGGATATAATTCAAAAAGGGCATATATATGTTCTGGAGTAATATGAGTATGAGTGGTGAAATATTAGGAGAGGTGATATTATTACATGTTAAATCAATTTATTACCTAATCAAGAAGGTGTAAAACAAGTTTGTAATTATTTTGGAAACCAAAAAGAAGACAATTTTTTGATGATGCATTCACTTATCTCCATAGTGGGAGTAGTTCTCACTAGTAAATAGAACTACCTTGAGTGGTCTAGGAAAATAAAACAGACCCTCATTTTCAATGAACTTTGGAAAGGAATTTGTGAAGGAGAAGAATACAATGCACCTAAAAAACCTACTTTAGATAAGGAGCTTTCCATTTGGGAAAAAAAGAACAACAAGGTCTATGCCTTGATTGCAGTGTCTGTAAATGAAGAGTTGAGTCATCATATTTCACGATTTTCAAATGTTTGTGAAGCCTTAAATAAGTTGAAGGAATAGTATGACACACACTTTGAACTTGATGTTGTTCAATTAATGATTAAGTTGTTCAATCTTGAATTGAAAAATGATGACCCTCTTGCCTTAACATCAGAAGTAAGATCCATTATGCATGCCATAAAGGCCATTGGTGTTGAGAAAAATAGTCCTCTCATAACTTATGTCAAAGCACTATATCCCACCTATTCACATTATCTTGAGTCATTGCAAGAAAGTGGAAACCTTAAGGAGATTACCTTTGACTCCCTTGAGAAGAAGTTTGTTGAGAGAGAGAAGGATTTTGGGAAGAAGACAAATCCTAAGTCTACTGAAAAAGTTGTGTGACTTGCATAAAAAGAGAAGAATTATGCACAAGTTTCTTCTAGAGGAAGAGGTGGCTGAAGAGGAAGAGGAAGGAATAATTTTAGAGGCAAGGGGGAGACATTTCCAAGGAGAAAGGTCTGATGTTCATTGCATACGTCGATGCAATAGAAATGGACATGATGCTTGCACATGTAACCTACCTTGGGACATCATCGAGTAAGAAAGAAATGAAGGAAAAGGTAAAACTCCTGCCAAAGGGAGAGGAAAAGCACCTCAGTCTACTCATTATATTGTGGCACATTACAACATTGGAGTAACTGAAGTCTTATTCAATGCTTCACTTGATTCATGGAAAGATGGGTTGTTTCTTGATTAAAGAGAAACTTTCCACGTGACTTTTAGAAGAGATTTATTTCAATAATTCATTGATAATGTTGATCGAGTAGTAGACTTTGTAGAAAATTTAAAACTTAAGCCATCAGGGCTTCACACCATCATGCTTAAACTACCTAGTCTTCCAAAAAATTTTCTACATGATGTTCTATACTTCCCAACATTGAGGAGAAGCTTGTTGTCTTTGGTCCACATATTCCAGCAAGGACACTCCATTCACATATTTGATGGCAAAGTTGAGGTTAGAAAAGCATTAGATCACTCACTTGTCATGATTGGGATAGAAGAAGAAATAATTTTGAAGTTTCAAGGAACCTATGCTCGTGCACAAAAATTTTCATACAATTATCAGTATGATGAAGGTACATTTCCATCAAGTATTTTTTGACATACTATATTTGGACACTTAAACCATGACAACCTCTATTTGTTGAAGAAAAATGGCATTACTAGTTTTCCAACTATTCTGTAACAACTGTGGTCAGAAATCCATGTAATAAAGTTAATAAAGGTAAATAATAACCTTGGTCATGGGAAACGTGTTCCAAGCTGAATTTTGGGAAAAAACATTGTGATGGGGATCACTTGTGATTAATTAATGGCTTTGGAATTTGGCAAATTAAATGGCAAAGGCTTTGGAAGGGCATGAGACATTTATTGTCATTTTATTTATGAAAATAATGGAAATTAGGAGAAAAGGAAGGTGAAAGGTCACAGGTTGCATGTGAGGAGGAAAATGGAGGAGAATAATGAAAAATTGAAGAAAATAGAGGTCTCATTAATAAAAAGGTTTATGAGGATCAGTTTGCAGACTTTTGTTAGTTCTAGCTTGGATCTCTCTATTCTACTCTCTCTCATTCTCTTGGGCACTAAGAGTTTTCTTGGAGCACCTTGGAGGAATGTGGCATACTTGGATTTTTGGAGAAAGAAGGTAAAGGAAGAGCAGGAAGGCACAAGAGGAAATCAATATTAGCAACTTATACAATGGGTTTTGCTTGTAGGTACCAAGTTTCATGTATGATTTCCTTGCTAGTTTTGGCATTGTTATACAATATTTTGTCACACTTCCTGCACTTTCCTGTGACACACCTTGAAGTACCCAAAACAGGACCATTATAAAATATACTCAACCATGTATACAACTCAGATCCCTCCTAAGACTTTTATTGGAAAATTCCTTGAGATTTCCCTCAAGAAATAACTCTTAAAGCCCTAAAATGAGAGTCATCTCTCTTATGAGGCCTAAAAAAATGATGGTCACTTGTTGCACTGTACTTGACCAGTGATGGCATCGCTCTATTCCCTTGCATACCTGCGATCATCCCCAAAAGGTAATTTTCCCAAAGAGGATGAAAAGCTTTGTGATCTAGAAGCTTCCATAGTGGCAAGCTAGAGGTTGTTTCGCATAGATGAGGTCGAATCCTCTCAACTTGGCCTATTTATCTTATCCCTATGAGCTACCTCCTTGATATGAGGGCCTAATCCTATCTTTGGAGAGGTCCTAACTCCCTTTCCCAGCCTATAAATTCATCCTCTCCCATTCCCAAATGGTTGGTCTATGTCTATTTGCACCCTTATGCTAAGCTTGTGCCTATAGGCTATTAATTAGACTTGGAGAAGGAGTGTTTGGAGAGTTCTTGGCTTGGAATTGGGTTACCACTCAAGGAGGGCCCTTCAACATGAAGGCTTTGGTTGTAATATTACCTCTATTTTATAATAATATACAATTTCTAGTTCATCTTCCCAAAATGTATATGTTCATGTATAATTTAGCTTGACATTCCTTGATTAGTTAAGTAGGTTGCTGTTGGATTTACCATTTGTTTTGGTATTCCTTGTTGTGTTTTTATCACTTGTGCAGGTGCATAAACACCGAGAGAAGCAGGAATAATCCCGTGATACAAGCGGTTTAGAGTCCTCAATAAAGGAAATTGGAATAGCATTAGAATGAGGTAGGCCATCTCCTTCGTTCTTCTTTTCAATTGTAATATAGGAAGATGTCTAGCTAATTGTCACTTTAGTTGCTAGGCTCACTCATTGGGATAGAGGGATCATCTCTGTCCGTAGAGAGGATTAACCTTGTCAACAAAATGGTGATTCCACGAGAGAGCTATGATCCTTTCCATGCAATCCTTCACCCTGATATTTTGACTATTTCGACCAACCGTCGATTTTTCGACTTGTCTGCATCAATTTGGGTGTATACCATTACTGATTACTGCCTTACAGTGCTAATTTTGGATTGTTTGTTGGAATCTTTTAGTTTTTTCCCATATTCCTCGCCCATCGCAGGTTTAGCCTTAACAATCGTGATGGCATCACGATTTTTACCTTTACAGTCGCGATGAAATTTTTTTCTTCATTATTTGGTTGCACTGAAATCATAACTACTTTTTCTATACAAAGTAGTGATGCCATCATGGGTTTGCCTATGACAAGTGGTGATAATCTTGGGTTTGGGTATATAAACTAGTAATGATCCTTGAATATGATAATTTTAGAGGTTTCTTCCTTAGAATCTAGTGTGTCTTGGCCCCTAATGTCTTTTCCCATCCTGTATGTTTGGATTTGTCAATGTTTTGATTGATTTCCTTGATTAATTTGCAAAATTTGTCTCATTGGCTTTGAAGTGAAATCTGAATGAATTCTAAGGTTTCTAGTCAATTGGTCATCACTTGCTACTTGTTGGTGTCATTGAGATGCTTGTTTAGCTAATTGGTTGTCCTGTTTTCTATGGAAATCATTGAAAACATCGTTTTGCATTTGTTTTAGCTTGTGATTCGAAATTTACTTTTCATGAAAATGCATTATATTATTTGCATTGAAAATTTATTTTTTGAGATTCACCATTGAGAATAGATTACATTTTTTCAGTGATTGAAAGCTAAAAACTGTATTAGATGCATCAAGTCATTCAAAATGGAAAGAAAAGCATAATTCATATAAATGCATCTTAGTAAAGTCAAAAGTATTTTTCTTTCGAAAAGTTGCATTTAGGATTGTGAAAACTCAAGATCATTTTTACTTTTGGCATTGCATTTGGAAGACGAAAGAGAAAGTTAGTGGAAGGCATTTTTGCATGATGCATTATTGATTGAAATTTCTCCCTTGGTTAGTTTAACTTTCGTAGAAAAGAAAAGTTTTCTTTTTCTCATACAGTTGCATCATAGGTGTTCAGGTGACATCGTTAAGGCCTTGAAATCGAAACATAATTTCAAGATCAACTTTAATATCTATCAATTAATCTAAGGAGCATTTGAAAAATTAATGTTCATACTTAGTGGTCTAGGCTAGAAACGTTTTCTAGCGTCTATAAAAATTAGTAGTTGTCATTCGCTTCGGCATTAGATAGGGCTAGCACAGACTTGTGCTCCCCGTACTATCGAGTATATAAAACGAGACCCTCATAGGGTGCAAACCTTTATAAATAGGAATTTGAGTCTATCACCCTATAAACATGATACACCAAACACTACATTCGGGGAGATTTCCTGCACATATGTCAAGTCCTTAGTAAATTTATTTGTTGAGGTGTATATTGCAATTCATGGTTACTTGGTACTCCTTTTTCCTAGAGTTACCTGAGTGGTCATTTCGATCTTTTTTGACTCTTTAAATTTGAAAAGTTCATCAAGCACTTGCCTTTTCAAGCTCGCTACACCATTGAAAGCGAGTAGAGTCACCTTTTCATCCTTTTCTAGACTCTTAAAACATGAAAAGGCAAAGTTTTGGTTTCAAATTCTAAAATTAATTCACTGCAGAATGACATCTTTCCTGTGGAAATACTCCTTAGTAGAACTTAGGTTGATACCAGTGGCAACATTTCCTGAGTCTACAATCAAGGAAATCCCTTTGATGGAAATCCTAGTCCTTTTCCTTCTTTTGGAAATACTGGTCCTCCCTATAGCAACATTGTTCCTTCCTGGATTGACCATTGGTCTGCCAGTTTGGTTATTTTCGAATTTAGTGGTTCCGAGTGTCCAAACTTCTTTTAAACCAAGTTCTCCTCCACCTAAACAACATCAACCTCATGTTGATCCTAAAGTTGACCCCTCGCCTTCTTTGCCTATTTCTTCACCCTGTTCTTCCTCTTCGCCTAGTGAAATTCTAGATTCTATTAACCAGGAAGCTAAGAAGAAGAAGAACAGGCTGCAGAAGAAGAAGAGAAATAAGAAAGGGGGAAACCAAACAGCCATTCCTAGCAATGCATCTAATGAAGAAAAATTTTCGAAAGAGCCCCAGAAAGTAAAATTACCTTGCATGTTATGTAAGGCTGACCACCTTCTTCAGAATTGTCCTGGCATTCCAAAGGTCTTAGAAGTGTGGACTATAGGTTCACATCTACCTTTGTCATCAACCTCTAGCAATCATGCTGGTGACAAACCCTCAACTAGTAACAACAAAGCTCATGGGAAAAATGGAAAAGTCAAATTTCCTTGTAATTTGTGTGAAGGTAACCATCCCATTCACCTTTGTCCTTTTATGGATGAAGCTTCCAAAGAGTTGGAAAAACTTATAGCTTTTCAACATCATCTTCCAATTGGGTATCAAAAGCTTTCCCCAAATCCTTCACTAGTTGATCCAGTGTTTGATCGAAAGTCATCTTTGGTCAATCCCACTCTCTCTAAAAGTGAGTCTCGTGAGTCCGTTCTCGACCAACCATTGATTGAGAAACTGATAGACTTGACCCTGCCTTCAGTTAACCGTACCTTTCTGGTAGAGAGTGAAACTCATACTACTTAGGTTCTTCTGGTTTCTTTAGTTTCAAATGAACTGGAGGGAAATCCTCTTGTTCCCATCCAGTAAGAGGATAGCTATCACGTTCCTACGACACCCCCTCCGAGTAGTTTAGTCACTTCTTTTGATTGGATTCGATTGGAAAGATATTTCCTTATGCCTTATGTGCCTTTCCATATTATAGTATAGGCTTACCATATGTCCGTACCTAGCACAACCATAGATGAGGGTGCATCTTTTAGTATCTTTTCCTCAACTTCTTGGCAAGATTTAGGTTCTCCTTAGCTTGTCCCCGTCACCCAGAATCTGTTAGCTTTTAACAAAGGAACCAGTCAACTGTTAGGGATCCTTCCTAAGTTGCCTATTATTTTGGAAGGAAAGACTGTCTATATAGATCTGATGTTTGTCCAAGGCCCTTTATATTTTAATATACTCATTGGCCATGACTATGTTTATGTCATCAAAAATCTTGTTTCTTCCCTCTTTCGAGTGATGTGTTTCCCGCATGAAGGAAACATTGTGATCATTGATCATCTTATATTCACTGGTCCTGAATTAGCTCCCACTCAAAAATCATCCCTAAATGGTTCTTATGTGCAAGGAGTATCACGCCCACCACAGGTTAATTACTTGGCCACCTGTTCCATGCCCACACCTACTAATGATCTAGTAGGTGATGTAGTACACCATGTACTGGGGCATTGGAACCCGATTTTTCAATTAGATCCCTGGACATGTATCCCCTCTAGAGTGTTGTTTTTCTGTATGAAGAGAAACTCTTGGAAGCCATGGCCTTTGTTAGTCTATGATCAATGTGATGGAGAAGAATTCCTTGTCTTGTGTCATGCTTGTTTAAAAATGAAACAAGGACCATGGAGCAGAGTCCCTTGTCTTGTGTCAAGCTCCTTAAAAAATGAAACAAGGTGTCATGAGGATATTTCTTTTACTATGTCAACCTCGTTAAAAAATGAAATAGGTTATGAGCATGGTTCTTTTTTCTGTCAAGATCGTTAAAAAATGAAAATAGTCCCCTTCCAATTCGAGTCTTTGATTAGATCTTGTAAAGTCTCAGTCGAGTCTTTCACTTGATCACGTAAGTGAAACTTCATTCCATCCATAGTTAGTAACCAACATTCTACTTAGGTGAATGAAACGAAGCTTGGGGGAAATGTACTTCGAATCGAGTCATTATGTTGAGGGCATGCAAACTTATCTCAAGCATAATTTATCTTTGTTTCAAGCTTATGTAAAAATAAAACCAAATCAAATCATAGTTTATCTTTGTTTCAAGCTTGTGTAAAAATCAAACCATCTTCAAGTATCCTCAAGCATACTTTTCGTTGTTTTAATTCTCGTGATTTCCATTTTTATCAGCCTGTTTTACTTGGTGAGCCTTGGTTTTTTTTCATTCCATTGTCACCATCACTTTGGCCGATCATATGATTTCACTTGGCTATTTTACCCTTGCTTCAGGAACATCTACAATGGATGGTCTTATTAGCTAGCCTCTAGACCATTACATTTTTTGAGCAGTTCTATCATGACCAAAACTAATTGCTATCCTTTTATACCACTCATTCCTCCAGGTGGAGTCATCTTTAAGCTCTTTTCTAACTCTTGAAACATGAAATGATCACCAAGTACTTGTCATTTCGAACTCATTAAATTAAATGATTTGACGTCATCTCAATATATGTTTAACCCTTTTTTGGGATGAGATTGACTATTTATGAAAAAGATACACCTTGATCGACATGGTCAAGAGGTTCTCTCGAATATTTTTTTCTACCTTTTCAGATTCGAGAGGCAAATTATGAAAAGGGACATGATAATTTTTTTCTTTTTCGTCTCTTTTTTAAAATCTCTAAATGAGAAAAAGATACCGAGTTATTCTTACGTCAGACTCGTTAAAATTTTATGACGAAATACTTATCGACATGACAAGCCCGAGTTTCTCCTTCGTAGGACTCTTAAAAATTACTAGGATGGATTCATCTGAAGGGTGAACTTATATGACAAGAATATGGTATCCTCTTCAAGCTTGTGTAAAAATAAAAAGGTACACGCTAGAAATAGCGGGAAAAAATGAAGATGAAATCTCCTTTTTATAGGCAGCATGTTGCTCTTGAACATGACACTCTTTTTCTCTCGTGTTGGATTTGAGATATCCTCACTCAGTCACTTGTCCTTCTAGGTTTGGGTGATGCATTTTGCCTCTCATTTGACTATTCCACCTCGTCATTATGGCCCTTGGTCCTATGCTGAGTCTAACGATGCCACACTCTAGAGTCGTATCGCCAATATGTTCAAGAGAAGTCTTATCTATGGTCTATTACCTATACATTGTCTGACTCATTGCTACATTCTTGGAGCCTACTCATTTCATTCCATTTTATTCCTTTTTTTGTGTCGATGATGAGGGACTCATTATGGCTCTCCTTCAACAGGTCACTTCCTGTCAACTTCAGCTCATTATCCAGGAAGATGACTTAGAAACTCCCTTTCAGTAGCTTAGAGCTTGCATCCCTTAATGGAAAGTTCTTTGCATCTGACGACAGGTTTTCACTATTGGTCTTCGTTCGAGTGATTCCATGAGTGTTCGACTTCAGCTTTGTTATCACATTCACGAATTGTACTGTTGTACCCTGAGATCCATTGCCATTTTGGGTGGTTCCTTTCATGCTTTTCAACAGTCCACATCAATGGTTGGTAATTAGGTGCTTTTCTAGCATGTTTGATTATGACACGTTCATTCACATGTTAGGATTTGTACTTTGATCAGGTCGAGATGGAGTGCAAGACCCTGGGTCTTGTCTAATATGACTTAGGTTGCGTGGAGTTATATGTTATTCATTATTGTAGACATGTTTCTACTATATGGATGGTTGTGACCATACGTGGAACTTTATATTTATGATGATCCTTGTTATTTGGATGGTTGTGCCCATACCATGGATATTTTCATATAGTCTTCATCATCTGAATGGCTGAGTCCATGCTATAGATTCATGTCTTGATCTCAGATATGTATATGTATATGTTTACTTGATTTGCAGGTCTCCTGATAGTGTGTGTCCTCATCCTTGCAAGAGCTTGTAAAGAATCTCAACCATCACTCCTCATTCTGCCTACATGCTTTAGGGAACATCTATTACATAATATTTTGTCACACCTCCGCACTTCCCTGAGACATACCTTGAAGTGTCTGAAACATGGCCATTATACAATATACTCATCCATGTATACAACTCAGATCCCTCCTAAGACTTTGATTGGAAAATGCCTTGAGCTTTCCCTGAAGAAATAACTCTTAAAACCCTAAAATCAGAGTCATCGCTCTTATGAGGCTTAAAACAACGATGGTTACTTGTTTCACTGTACTTGACTAGCGTTGCAATCTCTCTGTTCCCTTGCATACCCGCGATGATCCCAAAAAGGTAATTTTCCGAAAGAGGATGAGAAGCGTCGTGATCTAGAAGCTTCTAGAGTGGCGAGTTGGAGGTTGTTTCACATCTATGAGGTTGAATCCTCTCAACATGGCTTCTTTATCTTATCCCTATGAGCTACCTCCTTGAGATGAGGGCCTAATCCTATCTTTGGAGAGGTCCTAACTCCCTTTCCCAGCCTATAAATTTATCCTCTCCCATTCCCAAATGGTTGGTCTATGACTATTTGCACCCTTATTCTAGGCTTGTGCCTATAGGCTATTCATTAGACTTGGAGAAGGAGTTCTTGGAGAGTTCTTGGCCTGGAATTGGATTACCACTCAAGGAGATCCTTTCAACATCAAGGCTTTGGTTGTAGGCTTCCCTTTATTTTCTAATACTATACAATTTTTGGTTCATCTTCCCAAAATGTATATGTTCATGTATCATTTAGCTTGACATTCCTTGATTAGTTAAGTAGGTTTCTATTGGATTTTATATTTGTTTTGGTTTGCCTTGTTGTGTCTTGTTCACTTTTGCAGGTGCATAAACACTGAAAGAAGCAGGAATAAGCCTGTGATACAAGTGGTTCGGAGTCCTCAACAAAGGAAATTGGAATAGCATCAGAACAAGGTAGGCCATCTCCTTCGTTCTTCTTTTCAATTGTAATATAGGAAGATGTCTAGTTGATTGTCACTTCAGTTGCTAGACCCACTCATTGGGCTAGAGGGATCATCTTTGTCTGCATAGAGGGTTAACCTTGTCAACAAGCATGCTTGTGGTTTCTTGGTTATGATCTGCCATTGGAATGGAGGAATTCTTGGACTAAAGGTGGATTTTCTTAGCCTTGTGATTTCCTGGATAGCCATGGTGTTGTGGGTGTATTTCCTTTTGTTTTCTGGTTGGTTTTCATGTTCCTTTGCTATGGGTTGAGTTACTAGTTCTTGGAAGCCTTGGTTGGAAATATGCTCTCGAAGCCCTGTAACAACTTATGTAGAGATACTAGTCCTGGAAGTGTTGGTTAGAAAAATTGTCTTGAATCCCTTGGTGGTTTGAGTTACTAGTCCTAGAAGCCCTAGTTGGAGAAATGCTCTGGAATGCCAACAATGGTTGTGGGCTGAGTTACTAGTCTTGGAAGCCCTGGTTGGAACAAATGCTCTAGAGCCCTAAAAAACTTGGGTAGAGACCAATCTGGTGATGGTTAGTGACGTCTAACCATGAGGTGGAATAATTAGTTGAGGGTTGAGGTGGTTTGGCCTCTGGAAGCCCAGTTTGGTTTTGTTGGATGTGTTCCATGAGATCCCACATTCATGCTTGTTATATGGCACAATGGTGAATAGTTGAAATAGATATTTGGTTCAGCCTAGTCTATGGTCGTGTGGTTCATGGAAGTCCCATCCCTAGTTGAATTTTTCATATGTTAATGAGAGCTTCATTCCTTTTGTTATAGTAGGGTAATTATACTTTATTATATTTGGTATATATGGATTTTGTATCCTTGTTATTTCTCTTAGTTATATGTTGGTTATGAGCATGTTTTATGACAGTGATGATGTATGGCTCTAATCATGTTTTGATTTGTAAATGAATGAACAATGAATATATGACCGATGATAATGCATCTAATGTGATAAGGCATCAATGCTTCTTATTGTTTATCAGATAAGTATGAGACCCCTATGCTTAGATCTATTGATATGACATGTAAATTACATATTTCTAAAATGTTTGACAAAATTCCTGTCATAGCTAGTAGGGGTCCAATCAAGTCATTGATTAATAATTTTGATCTATATTATTATTTTGATGTTACCTTTAATTTCTATAATTTTCATGAAGTTCTAGGTAGTGGCCTGAGTCCTAGCCCTGAAAAAGTAGCACAAAATCTCGGGTTGTAGGCTCAGAACTAGCTGAAAAAGTCCCCAGTCACTTGCATGCCCTTGTTATGGGAGTGAATGAAGGGTCCCAATCACATGCATTCCAATTTCATGGGAGTGGTTGGGGCTCTATGGTAGTGAAATGTCAAGCTACCTCAGAGGTTGGTCACTTGGAAGGGTTGGTTGGCTCCTGGAGGTTCTATAGCGTGTGTAGAAGGTCAAATTGGTTGTGTTTTGTCAGTTCCACTCCCTTAATTGTACATTGGGAGTTGAATCAAATCATAGTTTCATCTCATCACATGTTTATCCTAACAAACCAGTTAACTTGGGTAAATGTGGGAGGAGGTGGTTACAAAGTGGTATCAGAGATAGGTTCACCCCTTGGATTGGATGGGATGTGTGTTGGTCATGCATTCATGATAGTTATATATGTGTTCTCTATGATTATGGTCTATGTGATTATTGTGTATGCATGGTGATGGTCATGGTTGTAGTGGTGTTTCCATTTGAAAGTTGAAGGTGTCATTGTTGGATGTGGTCGTCATGAGTATATGTCGATTATGCATTGGTTATGCATGTCAGTGCTTATATACTATTACACATACATTGACATGGTTGTAGTTATTGTGCATGAGGTCATGGTATGTGGTTGACATGGTCATGCATTGATGACTAGATAATAATGGGAGTGATGAGTAAATGTTGATATGATTAGGTTTATATATGTATTGTGCTAATCTAGTTTAACTTGTAGATGGAATATCCTCCCTCGAACTACACTGAGGTGCATTGGTTTGTTTATGATTTGGATGAGATGACATGATATACCTTGTAGGAAGATAAGAACAAAGATGACTAGCAATATGGTAGACTATAGTTCCTGAGACTCTCCCTATGGATCAGATGAGGAGCATGGTGTTGGGCATTCTAACTTAGAAGACACATTGAGAAGTTTGAAGGAGGAAATAAGGAGTTGAAAAGTAGATAATGATATAATCATTTAGGCACAGTAGAATTAATGGGGCATATGGTAGTAGATATCATGGTGGGCACAAGTCAGATAAGGATGACATGGTTAGAGATGGCAGGTTCTTCGATACTCCAGCTAAGGTAGGTGATGGACACAGGTACTATTGTATTTTTGGTTCTGACAAGCACTATGATCATCAATGTTCTCATCCTTACAGAAGGAATGATATGGGATAATTTCTAGAAGAGTTCAAGAAAGAAAATCCACCTACATTCAATGGGGAAATGAAGAAGTCATAGGATGTTGAAGCATGGTTACTTGGGATGAATAAGTTCTTCAGATTGCATGATTACTCAAAAAACATGAAGGCCAAAATAGTGAAATTTAGTCTTAGAGGTAAAGAAATTATTTGGTGGGAAGATGTAAAGAATGTTAGAGGTATTTAATAGGAGGAGTTGACTTGGAGCAAGCTTGAGAGACTATTCAAGAAGAAGTATCTATTAGAGAGAGACTATGATGAAAGGGAAAAATAATTCTATGAGCTAAAGATGGGATCTATGACCAGTTAGGAGTACACTAGAAAATTCTTCGAGTTATTAAGGGATGTCCCTTACCTACAGGAGGAGAAGGCAAATATTCATAGATTCATCAGTGGGTTTCTGGTAGCATTCAAAGACATGATTGAGTTTGATGAGCCTAGATCATTGGAGAAGGCCATCCAGAAGTTGTTTTTATTTTTTTTCGAGCAATCAAAGCGCATATAAGAGACTAAGCCAGATTGGAAAGATAATGCAAAGAATAAAGGAAAATCAGACAAGAAGCGAACAAGACCTCAAGATAAAAGTAACAAAGAAAGTGCAACCTCGCGTAAGAAGTTCAATGCATATGATAGGGGACAGGGATTTTGGTATGAGGAGTAGAACAAGGGTGATGGTTGGAAGCCCTTGCAATGTTGGACTTATGGAGGAGAGCATTGCAGAAGAGATTGTACACAACATCAGGGTGGTAGACCACAGATCTACACTGTGTAGGAGGCACAAACAGTGGGGGATGTTGGACAAAGTATTCCATGAATCTATGCAACATTAGAGAACAAGAAGTTAGATCACAAGGTGTCTATTAACGAGGTGGATGGTAAGATTTGTGATCAAGTTGTTTCTATTTTGATTTACCCTCGATCTAATTAAATTTATTTTAACCCTTACCTAGTGGATAAGTGTGGTTTGAATAAAGAAGTGCATGCGAAATCTTGGTTAGTGTAGTTGGATACAAGTACTAAGAAGAGAGTTCATCACTGGGTAACAGCTTGTGCATTTGAGTTGAATGGTATTCCTACATCTGTTGGGTGTAGGAATTACACTTAAGCAAACTCCTCAACATTTAAATTGTCAACCCAAGGGATTTGTAAACTTAGAGACAAAGCACAGGCAATGCCAGAGATGGTATGAATAATTCTAATGTCAATCCATACTTTCTTTAAAGGAAAGATTGTAAAATCAAACTAAAGAGAGAAAAAGGCAACTTGAACCATCAAAATAATCTAAGACTAGAACAAGGAAGAATGTATTTGCAAAAGAGATTTAGAAATAAAGGGGCAATCACTCTAGCTAACTATTGATTAACTACTGAGTGTGTGTGTTTTCTTTAGCAAAGACACTTTAGCAGTCTCATCAGATAGGCCCTTCAAACCTGCTTATGTAAAGATTTCCTTCTTGCACTAATCTATCCTGCATTATCGTAGTCTGCTTGCACTAGTGCAGGAACAAAGCTTTTATGCAGAGGGTATAAATGGTGTTTGTACTAAAAGCATTTTTCTTCTTGCAAGGGCTTGAACTTTTTTAGGTTCAGAGCACTCAGATCTCATGGAAAGAAACTAGTTCTTGCACCTGGTCAGAGCTTCTTGCACTTGGCATTTAATTCTTGAAATAAGTGCTTAGTTACTGCAAGTGTTATTATACTGTGAAATCCAATTGCACACATAAAAATGAATGTTTCTAATTTTAACAGAGTGCAGAAATAAAGAAACAACCCATATAACTTATCCTATCATGAAGTATTCATGAAAGCAAGAAAACTACTAGAAGTAAACTAAAAAGGCTTACTGAATCACACCAATGTGCACTAGTTTAGGTTCATTTCTCCTGCTTGGACCGGGTAGGAAAAACCAAGCAAACAAAACTACAGAAAATGAATAGCACACCAACGTGCACTGGTGCAGGTTTATTTCTCCTACTTGGACCAGGCGGGGAAAACCAAATCAAACAAAAATGTAGAAAATGAATAGCACACCAACGTGCACTGGTGCAGGTTTATTTCTCCTACTTGGACCAAGCAAGGAAAACCAAATCAAATAGAACTGTAAAAAATGAATAGCACACGAATGTGCACTGGAGCAGGTTTATTTCTCCTACTTAGACCAAGAGATAAAACCAATATGAAATCAGATGCAAAAAAAATGAATTTTAACTACTTCACACTGCGGATCCGCTTTCACTCAACAAGAATACATCTGCTGTAAATTAAATCACACTTGACAGTATAAACATAAATTACAAGAAATAGAAAATAGGGTAAATGTGCTGGGTTGGCTAGGCCCTAGCCAACCAGCGTGTTTCCCTTTCAAATAGAAACGTTGGTTAGTATTTTATCAATTCATCAGCTTTCAAACATAGAAATACATTTTATAAAACATGAGGTTGAGTTGCCTTCTTATTAGTTCATTGAGGCAAATACATGCGTGAATACATAGTCCAACCCAGATTTGGGCGATAACAAAATACAAGCCTGTTACCACCTCCCTGGTTATATCTCTGTTCTATACAAAATCTTATAAAAAAACTATCTCTTGCTATTTACATTCTTCATTATATAGATCTTTGGCCGAAGGACAAAAATATCATTTAACCAATTACATAACCGATATGCATAATTTAGCTTCTTGACGTTCAAAATTAGGCAGTTCAACAAAACTGGCCGTAGCCAATTTCCAACTAATCGTTATTCATAAATCTGATCTCAGCTACCTTTGATTGACCTTGCTATTGTGGCTGAAGCTTAGATGCCTTCAGATCTATCTTGCTATCGTGGCCGAAGCTACGCAAAAAAAGGTAGTGATCATGGAGTTTCGGATCTGTTGCAAAGGTTTGTTGTGCTGGCACTAGTGCGAGATCCGATCTTGCACTAGGATCAATGGTCATGGTAAGCACTTGACTACCCAACAAACATTGGAGATATCGATAAGTTACAAAAGTGACTATAAGTAAGAAATCATGTAAAAAATAATTAATTAATGCTAAGTTAAGTTAAGTTAAAAATATGAAATATAAAGTTCATGTGAAATATGTCATCGTTCTTGGACTAGTGCAAGATGAGGGTGTATAAGAGAGGTAAAATAGTGGTAAATGGTTATAATTTAGGAAGGGAAAAATGGTCAAAAGAGAAAAAATTAGGGGGCTAACATCCTCCCATCCCTAAACTATTGTGTGTCCTCACACAACTATTTACCTCTGCAAAAAACTTCAAAACTTTGAGAGTTCTAGCTCAATCCTGCTCTAGCATACTGTCATCAACCTGCAATGTTTCATACTTCTTCTTTCTGATGGTCTTTAATTTATTTGTCACCTTTTTAGGTCACCTGAAATATTGTGCAGCTCGGTACTTCCAGAATTTAACTTCTCTTTTCCTTTTCTAGATCTCTACCGTCAATTATCCTCTACTCTGTTCTTTATTCTCCTGCCCTTTGGCTACAAGCTACTCTAAATTCTGCACTCCAAGCTCTAACTCAGCCGCCCAAGCACTAGGACTTACCAAATCTTTTTCCTTTACTGTTTCGGCAGGAGCTGTGTCTTCCTCGAGGACCTCCATATCCGACATCGTTACATCAGGAACCTCTTCTCCCTCTAGTCCCTCTTCTTCTGGTTCTTCCTCCTTTGTTTCTTCTTCTTCTGGTTCTTCCTCCTTTGGTTCTTCTTCTTCTGTTTCTTCATTTTCTGCTTCTTTTTTTGTGGGTTCTGCCTCTACTTTTTTAGATTCTGCCTTTTCTTCTTCAGATTCTACCTCTTCTTCTTCGGATTCTTCTCCTCCTTTTTCTTCTTCTTCTAGTTCTTCTCCTTCTATCTCTTCTTCTTCTACTTCTTCGTTTTCTGCTTTTTTTTTTTGTTCTTCTTCTCCACTGTGCTTCTTCTTGTACTGGTGTAAGAGGGGATTCCACGCCATGTGGGGACTGTGATTCTTTACCTGCATTAGAGACTTTACTCTTTTTTTGGGGCGTTTTGATGAAATATGCCAACAGAGCATCGTCTTCGACCTCTGCAAACATTGTTGCGTCCACAAGGACTGACAGGTTATCATTTTTTAGTGTAGAAGGAGTCTCTTTAGCCGGTGCGCTAGCTATCTTATTATTTGAAGA
This sequence comes from Pinus taeda, assembly GCA_000404065.3. Taxonomy (NCBI): domain Eukaryota; kingdom Viridiplantae; phylum Streptophyta; class Pinopsida; order Pinales; family Pinaceae; genus Pinus; species Pinus taeda. Next base: position 41,224 of record APFE030170379.1, on the reverse strand, counting down.
TGAGGCCTTTTCTACTTTTTCAGATCGTTTCCTTTTTGCACTGGTGTAAGAAGGACTTCCCTTTTCATTTTTGCTTGGGCCCTTTCTTGTGTTGGCAGGGTCCTTTATCTCCTTTCCAGCAGTTGTCTCTTTGTGCAGCTGTTTTAACAGCACCTCCCATGTCATATCTTTCACTTCTAGTTGTTTCAGGACCAAAACTTTTATCAGGCTGTGGTGATATAGCCTTGTGTCGGCCTGGTCTGCCCTTCCATCCTGCACACTTTTAGCCATTTTCTCCAAGCTCTTAAGTAGAAAATAAGGTAAATTCATCCTCCACCAGACATGTTGATTGGATTCAAATTGTTGCAACATTCTAAAATGATATACCAAGGTGCGGGTGTATCTTCCATCGCAAGTCACAAACTTTTGTAAGATGAAAATGAGATCTTTCCACTATCCCAGCAAGGCACTGTGTGGAACTCCTACCTTCCAGTCTACCTCTATCTTCTTATCAGTGATGAAATGCTTCCAGTGCTTCCTTTCTAGCTTCTGATTCTTGAACCACTATTCACCAATGTTCTCCAAGCCCATCGTTGTTGCTATGAATTCTTCTGTAACTTGAAATTTGAGAGGCCCAATTTTCACTCAATTGTTTCTAAAACTCATTGCAAACTATAAAGCCACTTCTTTATCATGCCCGTCAAACTTCTGCAAGAATGGAAGAAAACCCGAGTCTCGTAATAGTGAAAGACTATTGCAATACTTGGAAGTCTGCTCTATTTTGTTGAGAGACGAGGGTTCGTTCCAAATAGGTGGCATCGCTGCTTAATGGTTATGAATGGTCGAGTTCTGAAATTTTACATGCAATACAAGGGAAATCGATCCTTATAAAGAGTGATCCAACTATCCACCGTCATTTCCATCGTATCATCGGTTCATTTGCCATAGGTGCACAACATCTTTGAGGTCAACTTGGATTGGTACTTGTGGCAGTGTTTTTAATAGCTAGGTAAGGTAATAATTATGAGTGAAGGACGCTTAGGATTATGGTAGAGAGGGGTAGTTATGTCCAAGCAACGGTTAAAACATTTCCGCATTCCTTCATAATTAAAAAAAAAAAGAACTTAGCATTTATTAAAAAAAGATCAAGATTTCTAACTTAAAAAACACCTTGTAATCTAAATAATTTTTTCCTAGTTAGTATGAGAGCATAAGTACTCATCGGCTAAGCGAAAGGACTTCATATAAATTTTCATGATAACCACTTTCCTATGTCGTATGCTATGAAAAGAATAGCTTGTACTATGTTGCTAACGAGGTGCATGCTTGCACTGATTTGCTTGCACTTCTTAAATTATACTATTCTACTGGTACCGTTCTGCTTGCTTTATCATATAGGACAACATGCTTACACTAGTGTAAGCATAATATCTAAAAACAGAGAATTTAAATAATATAAGCTAGATTTCCACATGACTTCCTTAACTTATAGTGAAAACTTGCTTCGCCCTTTCTTGATGCTTCAGAGCATATCCTTTCGTTCTTTGTGTGTGAGATCCTGCAATAAATTCATGAGGGAATCAAGAAGTGGGAAGAAGGGAATGTTCAAAATGGGAGGGAATTCTGTTATAGGGACTCCAAGAATAGTACCAAAAGAGGGAATAAACAAAAGTGGGATAGGAAAAAATTTCAAGGGTAAAGTGGGATTTCTTCGATGTGGACAGGGTAAATTTTAGAAGAATGTGGGAAGGTTAATCATTCTAGGATCGAAGAAGGAAACTGAGGGAATATTATGAAAGTGGAATATGAAGAAAGGCAAAAAATTTGCTGGAAGGTTTGCTTACACTAGTGTAAGAAAAAATAATGTTACTTGAGTAAAAATATCCATGCTAATTACCCAAACTGTATAAAGGTTGGTCCTATTGAACCTGCTTTTACTTGGTGGTCGTTGGCATATCTAAAGATCAAGCAACATTTTCTTTTTATTAGAAATTTTTGATCTTTCGGCCAGAAAGCTGGTTTTTAGGTTGATCCTTCTGTAATCATGTCAACGAATTGATTTTCATAATTACAGGAAAATATTTTTTCTTATTTATTTTTATTTTCATTTTTAAGAAGAAAGAGAAATCATGTTTTCAAAAGGTTGGTATTACCATTCACCACTACCATCCCAAATTGCTGTTGGACTTGTTGTGTAAAATCTTTCTTGGTAGGTGGCTGAAAATATTTCTTTAACCTGTGTCCATTTACTAAGAATATTGAATTTTGTCCATCAATAGTTTGAACTCCTACTGCTCCATTCTCAAATACTCAGATCACTTCATAAGGTCCCATCCAACATGTATGGAATTTCCCTTTAAAGATTTTAAATCTAGAATCATAAAGTAGCAATCAATCACCTGGTTGAAATTACTTTTTCTGAATAGACTTGCCATGCCACCTTTTACGTTGTTGCTGAATTAGTATGTTCTGCTGAACAACATCCCTACGAAATTCATCTAACTCATTTAATTGGAGAAGACGTTGTTGTTGTTCCTAAGAGAGATCCAGTCCTAACTGAACTGTAGTTCAAAAAGTTTTGATTTGGAATTCAATTGGTAACATAACCTGTTTGCCATATACTAGCTCATATGGTGTATGTCCTGTGCTATTTCTCCAAGTGGTTCTGTATGCCCATAAAGCCTTTGGTAATCGTTCAACCTAGTCCTTCCAATGCATATTGACTATCTTTGTAAGGATGGACTCGATCACTTTGTTCATGGATTCCACCTGGCCATTTGCTTATGGGTGATACAATGTGGATTTCCTGTGCCGAATCTTATATTGCTCCATCACACCCTGTACCAGATTATAAATAAACTGTAGACCATTTTCAGAAACAATTTCTCTAGGCACACCAAATCTAGTAAAGATTTCAGTAAAAAGAAAATCAACAACTTTTTCTATAGCAAAAGAAACAGCTTTAGCTTCTACCCATTTTGTACAAAATCTGTACAAACCAAGATATCCTTTTTACTTAATGATGTTGGATTTATTGGCCCTATAAAATCAATAGCCCATTTTTCAAATGGCTCAATTATAATTTGGGGGCATAAAGGCATTTCATTGGTTTGATTAGGTTGGCCCATTCGCTAACAACTATCACAATGCTTGACATACTATTTGGCATCCTTAAACAAGGAAGGCCAAAAGTAACCAATACAAAATACTTTATATGCAGTCTGCTTATCGGGGAAGTGGCCTCCACAAGGTTCATCATGAGCAGATTTCAATATATCAAACACTTCCTCCTCTCTTAGACACCTACCGATAATCAAATCTGGGCTAGTGTAAAAGAGATCTCCTTGAATTGAGGAATATGCAACACGTTTCTGAACAATACTTTGCTTTTCACAAGTGGACAAGTGGGGTGGTGTTTTCCCAGTAACCAAGTAATTAGCAATGTCAGCAAACCATGGGGAATCTGTTGACATAGAAAAAATATGTTCATCCGGAAAATCATCATTAACAGGGGTTACTTCACCAGGATTATCTAATCTAGAAAGAAAATCTGCTACAACATTAGATTTTCCTGGTCGATCAACAATAGTAAAAGTAAATTCTTGCAACAATAGTAACCACCTAGTCACTCTACCACTAGTTAATGGTTTATTCATCAAATATTTATTCGTGGAATGATTAGTATGTACAAATACTTCATATCTTGTAATATAGTGCATGAACTTGTTAATTGCAAAAATTACAGCTAAAAAATCTTTCTCTGTAACTGTATAATTTAATTCATCGGAAGACAAATTCTTACTAATATAATACATAGCATAGGATTGTTTATTTTCCTCTTGTCCTAAAGTTGCACCAATAGCCAAATCTGAAGCATAAGAGGAAATATGAATAGGCAGAGACCAGTTAGGACATTTTAAAACTGGTGCATGTACTAAATTTTCCTTCAATGTTTCAAAAGACTGCTGGCAAGCTGTGGTCCAAGAAAATTCACTATCCTTAGCTAGAAGTCAGAAAAGAGGAGTAGCTATCTTAGAAAAATTTTCAATGAATCTCCTATAGTAACCAGCTTGTCCTAGAAAATCTCTTACTTCCCTTTGAGTTTTGGGTGCCGGAAGATGCAAAATGATTTCGATCTTTGCTGGATCAACCTGGATACCTTTACCAGAAATCAAATGGCCAAGTACCACTCCCACTTTACACATTAATCTACATTGCTTGTCACTCAAGGCGAGATGTGCTTCCTGACAATGAAGAAGTAATTTTTCTAGATTTTCGAGAGCTTCCTGAAAAGAATCACCAAACACAGAAAAGTCATCCATATAAATTTCTACAAATTCTAAATTAGCAAAACTAGCTAGGACTTCCCTTTGAAAGGTAGTCGGGGCATTACATAAACCAAAGGGGAGCACTCTGTAAGAAAATTTACCCCATGGACATGTAAAAATAGTTTTATCCTGATCTTTGGGTGCAATCTGTATTTCGTTATAACCACTGAAGCCATCCAAAAATGAAAAATATTTCTTTCCTGCAAGGGTATTAAGCACCTGGTCAATGAAAGGGAGAGGGAAGTAATCTTTGAGAGTGGCTTTGTTTAATTCTCAATAATCAATACAAATATGCCATCTTCCATATTTCTTAGGTACTAGCACTAATGGAGAGACCCACTAACTATCGGAAATAGGATAGATAAAACCAGCATCCAAGTGTTTCTGTACTTATTCCTTCACAATATCTCTTAGAGCTAGATTCACTCGCCTTTGGGGTTGTTAGACAGGCCGGGCTCCTTCCTGAATATAGATATGATGTGTACAAGTTTCAAGGGGAATTCCCTTCATATCTTCATAGCCCTGTGCAAAGGAACTAAGATGGTTTTGCAACAAATTCACAAGCTGCTCTCACTGAGATGAGTCCAAATCTAAACTAATATACAAGGATTTACTGGGGCTAATCTCAACACGAGTAGTATCAAGATCAGGAGTACTAAAGGGGGTGGTCAAATGTAGCGGTACAGAAGAATGAGAATCATGGTTATCTTGAAAATAGCTCAAAATTAGGCATAGTGTCTAGATTATTCAGGAAATCTTGAATTTGGTCTTCTTATGAAGACCTAGTATGCTGATGGATAAAGGAAATGGGCTGAGTCTCCTCATCACTACTCTGATCCAACCATACAGTATCTCGAAGTTCTTGAATGGATATGGAAGGGGTGTATAAGGTAACTTTCTTCCTAGAATCTCCATGCGAAATATAAATATCATCGGAGCAGCATCTAATATATGCATCGGCTATAGCAAGCCATGGGCGACCCAAGATCAAGGGATGTCCTCCTACTGAGTTCTTTGGCTAAAGCACAATTAAGTCAACGAGATATTCCCAAGAATCTAATGAGATGATCACATCGTCCAATACTCCTTCTGGCTTAATTTTAGATCTATCTTCTAATTCAAGCACAATGGGAGTAGGGCGAAGATGAGATAACCGAATTTGATCCATGGTTTGCTTAGTCATGACATTAATGGCTGCTCCCAGGTCTATAAGAAAATTAGAGACAAGGAAATTACCAATCTAAACTGAGACAACAGGGTTTTCGGGATCAGTATATTTTTCCATAGGCACACATCTTGTCATCAACTCTGTTGCCCTACCAACAAATTGAATGGTTTGGGGTTCCAATCTCTTCCTCCCAGGTTTCTTGAGATGGAGTTCCTTAATGATATTGGCACAAATAGGGATCTCTTTGATGGCTTGGAGCAGAGGTATCTTACTGAAAATATTTCGAAGCTCTAATGCCAAGCTAGTCTGAGAAATAGGCTCACTTCTTTCCCTTACTAGGCTCTCTCGGAAGGGAGGCTGGTTGGAAGAAGATGGCAAGGATTTAGAGGGTAAGGGCTACCTAGTGACAACTTTTGGAGAATGATTAAGAGTTTCCTCTTCTTCTTTCTCTTCAACAATCACTCTAGGTTGCTTCTAATTTTCTGATGTTACAGTCCTTCCCGATCTTAATTGAATATCATGAACCCCAATTAGAATACACTGATACTTGAATAAAGGTGGGTTTGTTACATAAATCGTTTGCACTGCTTTATTATTGTTAGGATTGGGCATAGGTTGAGCAGGCAACTGAGGAGGTCGAAAAGGTGGAGGTAAAGGTAATGGTGGAGTAGACTGACTCTGAGGTTAAGGCATTGGATAAGGTGTATGTGTAGATGGATATGACTGAATGGGTCATTGGTAGGAATATGGAGAATGAGTTGGCCCTCTCCAACCTTATTACCATGGCTGAGAAGGTCGTCGATGTTGATATTGGTTTCCATATTGTCACTGTTGATTAGTGTTAGGATAAGAATATATGCATGTGAATTATAACCAAAATAGTGTGGAGAAAATTCAGGAGCCATACCTGCACCTACCCGAGGCCAGTTTCTTTTTTCTCCCATAGCATATAACTATTCAGCTTCAGGCTGTCCCCCTGCAAATATAGCTTTAAGTCTTGGTATAGAGGGACATTTTTCTGTGATATGGTATTCTACACAAATAGCACACTTATTAGTTTCTTTCAAATTAAGAGGAAATTATTTAGGAGGATGCTTATCTCTACACTTAAGACATAAAATACTTAATGACTCTTGTTCCTTCATGAGTTTTTGCTGAAACTTCAAAGAGTCCAAATGTTTAATAACAATATTCATTATATCAATTTTCATGTTTTCCATTTTATTTTGTTAGTCCAATAATCATAGCATCAGTAGATTCAATTTTTCTATTTCTGTTTCGAGTTCCTGTACTGGATCTATACTAATTTCTTGAAAATTTCCTACATAATTCACAAAATTATTCGGAAGTTTGCTGAGAAATATCACCTTGTCCTAATAGATTTAAATTATTTCTAGCATTATCAGTAAGTCATCTTAAGAACAAGGTTCTAATAGTACTGGAATCAAGCTTAAGTTTCAACCTTCGTAAAATATACAGAAATCTTTCTAGGTAATCTTCAAGAGTTTCATCATCATCTTGTATGATTGTAAAAATCTCATCTTGCATGTCCTGAGTTTTGCAATATTCTTGATATTTAGATAAAAACACTCTCTTCATTTGATCCCAAGAGGCTATAGTGTTTCCTCCTAACCCCATAAACCAGTGTAAAGCTGATTCCTTGAGAGTAATAGGAAATAATCTTAGCTTCTGAGCATCAGTTGAATCATCATAACTTCTACACAAAATATCAAACTCGAATAAAAAAGAGTTGGGATCTTCATGAACTTTACCATGGAAATGAGGGAGAGCTGATGGTGGAATATTCTTCATGTGTGCCACAGTATCAAGGTCCACAATTGGAAACACAAAAATGGATTGTTCCCCACCTACCTAGTTTTCACCAGTCCCTTCCACATGATCTTCATCGTTTTCCATTGTTTCCTTTTTGCTCCCAATAGACTGAACCACATGTGAGCTATTGTCACCAGAATCTAGGTGGATTGTTCTTACATGATGGGTTTGAATTGGATTGGGCTTCTTGCTCACAGAAGGAGACCCAATATGAGAATTGTTTTCAGAATTATTTCAGCCCTTAGTAGGCTTTGAACCCCTACCTTTTGTAGGCATTCATTTCAAAAAAATAAAGAAAAATAACAAACAAATTCTATTAAAGAATGTTGTCAGAAATCAATTAACACTAGTAAAATTCCTTCAAAGAAGTTTTTCCTGCGAAAAATTAAAAGAAAAATTACCTCTATTATACAATCAAAAAATTCTTACCAAATCAAATCGCCTCCCTGACAATGGTGCCAAAATGTTGGATGTAGGAATTACACTTAAGCAAACTCCTCAACACTTAAATTGTCAATCGTGGGATTCGTAAACTTAGAGATGAAGCACAGGAAATTCCAGAGGTGGTATGAATATTTCTAATGTCAATCCCTGATTTCTTTAAAGGAAATATTGTAGAATCAAACTAAAGAGAGAAAAAGGCAACTTGAACCATTAAAATAATCTAAGAATGGAACAAGGAAGAATGCATTTGCAAAAAAGATTTAGAAATAAAGGGGCAATCACTCTAGCTAACTATTGATTAACTACTAAGTGTTTGTGTTTTCTTTAGCAGAGACACTTTAGCAGTGTCATCAGATGGGCCCTTCAAACTTGCTTATGTAAATATTTCCTTCTTGCACTAATCTTTCCTGCACTACCGTAGTCTGCTTGCACTAGTGCAAGAACAAATATTTTATGTAGAGGGTATAAATGGTGTCTGTACTAAAAGCGTTTTTCTTCTTGCAAGGGCTTGAACTTTTTCAGCTTCAGAGCACTTAGATCATGTGGCAAGAAACTATTTCTTGCACCAGATCAGAGCTTCTTGCACTTGGCATTTAATTCTTGAAATAAGTGCTTAGTTACTACAAGTGTTATTATACTGTGAAATCCAATAGCACACATAAAAATGAATGTTTCGCATTTTAACAGAGTGCAGAAATAAAGAAACAATCCATATAATTTATCCGGTCATGAAGTATTAATGAAAGCAAGAAAGTTGCAAGAAGTAAACTAAAAAGGCTTGCTACATCACACCAACATGCACTGGTGCAGGAACATTTCTCCTGCTTGGACCAAGCGGGGAAAACCAGGCAAACAAAACTGTAGAAAATGAATAGCACACCAACGTGCACTGGTGCAGGTTTCTTTCTCCTGCTTCGACCAGGCTGGGAAAACCAAATAAAAAAAAACTGCAAAAAATGAATAGCACACCAACGTGCACTAGTGCAGGTTTATTTCTCCTGCATGGACTAGGTGGGGAAAACCAAATCAAACAAAACTGCATAAAATGAATAGCACACCAACGTGCACTGGTGCAGGTTTATTTCTCCTGCTTGGACTAGGTGAGAAAACCAATCCAAAACCAGATGTAAAAAAATGAATGTTAACTACTTCACGCTATAGATCCACTTTCACTCAACAAGAATACATTTGCTGCAAATTAAATCACACTTGATAGTATAAACATAAATTAAAAGAAACGGAAAATACAGTAAACGTGTCGGGTTGGCTGGGCCCTAGCCAACCAACACATTTCCCTTTCAAATAGAAATGTTGCTCAGTATTTTATCAATTGATTAGCTTTCAAACACAGAAGTACAATTTATAAAACATAAGGCAGGGCTCCCCTCTTATTAATTCAGAGGAAAATACATGCGTGAATACATAGTCCAACCCAAATTTGGGCGATAACAAAATACAAGCCTGTTACCGCCTCCCTGGTTATATCTCTATTCTATACAAACTCTTATAAAAAAAAACTATGTCGTCCTATTTACATTATTTGTTATATAGATCTTTGGTCAAAGACCAAAAATATTGTTTAACCAATTACATAACCAATATGCAAAATTTAGATTCTCAGCGTTCAAAATTAGGCAGTTCAACAAAACTGGCCATAGCCAATCTCCAGCTGTTCGTTCTTCATAAATTCGATCTCAGCTACCTTTGATCGACCTTGCTGTCATAGCTGAAGCTTGGTTGCCTTCAGATCTATCTTGCTATCATGGCTGAAGCTGCACAAAATGAGGCAGTGATCAAGGAGGTCCAAATCTGCTGTACAGATTCGTTGTGCTAGCACTAGTACGAGATTCAATCCTACACTAGGATCATCGTTCACAGTAAGCACTTGACTACCAAACAAACATTGGAGATATCGATAAGTTACAATAGTGATTATAAGCAAGAAAACATGTAATAAATAATTAATTAATGCTAAGTTAAGTTAAAAGTATGAAATATAAAGTTCATGCGAAATATGTCATCGTCCTTTGACTAGTGCAAGATGAGGGTGTATAAGAGAGGTAAAACAACAGTAAATGGTTATAATTTAGGAAGGGAAAAATGGTCAAAAGAGATCAAATTAGGGGGCTAACAACATCAACACATTTTAATGTATTTATGTTGGGATCATATATTATGTTGTTTGGAATGGACTAGTTGTATCTTCATAGGACTAAAGTGGATTGTTATAACAAATCCATTGAGTTCTTGGATGACAGTGGAGAACAAAGAGTCTTACAAGGTAAGAAGAATCAAACATGAATTATAATGGTGACAACTATGAAGGTGAAGCGCAGTCACATGAAAGGGTGTGTGTTATGTGTAGTTCATATTTCTCGTGACAAAGGTAAGGAAGGTGAGGATGCAGATGTCTTGAGTAGGTACCTAGTTTTACAGTAGTTTCAGGATGTGTTTCTGGCAGAGATTTCAGAGTTGTTGCTTCATAGGGAAGTATAAATTTCTATTGAGTTGGTACCAGGGGAACATTAACATCTAAGGTACCTTATAGGATGAGCACACCATAGTTAGTGGAGTTGAAGTTGTAGTTAGAGGAAATGGTAGACAAAGAATACATTAGGCCAAGTGTATCACCTTGGGGTGCATGAGTGTTGTTTATGAAGAAGAAGGATGGTACTCTCAGGTTATGCATTGATTATAGGAAGTTGAACAAAGTGATCATCAACAAAACTTATCTATTACTGAGGATTGATGACTTGTTTGATCAGTTGAACGAAGAAGTTGTGTTCTCAAAGATTGATCTGAGATCAAGATATCATCAGGTACACATTAAAGAAGAGGACATCCAAAAGACTTCTTTTTGAACCAGGTATGGGAATTATGAGTTTGTTGTAGTTCCATTTGGTTTAACTAATTCTCCATCTACTTTTATGGGCTTGATGAATAGTGTGTTGCATCCTTATCTAGACAAGTTTCTTGTTGTATTCATTGATGATATATTGGTATATTTTAAAAATGATGAAGAACATGCCAAACATTTCACAACAGTATTGAGATTGTTTACAGAGCATCAGTTGTATCTAATCTCAATAAATGTAGTTTCTTTCAGACAAAGGTACACTACTTGGGGCATGTGGCTTCCAAGGAAGGCATAGGGGTGGATCCAGAAAATATAAGAGTTATCATGGAATGTGCAACTCCTAGAAATGTGGACGAGGTAAGATCATTCATGGGGTTAGCGAGTTATTATAGAAGGTTCATTAAGAAATCATTTATATTACCTATACCATTACATCATTGTAGAGGAAACATAAGAAGTTTTAATGAGCAAAAGAATGTGCCACAAGTTTTGAACAACTGAAGCAGTTGTTGAGGAATGCTCTAGTTTCAAGGATTGCAGACCTGGAAAAAGAGTTTGTGGTATGTACATATGCTTGCAAGAGAGGACTTGGCAGATTCCTCATGCAGGAAGGATAGGTAATATTTTATGAGTCACTGAATCTGAATGAGCATGAACAAAACTATCCAACACATGATCTTTAGCTAACAATGATCATCCATGTGTTGAGGATGTGGAGGAACTATCTTATTGGAAGGAGGTTTGTATTGATGAGTGATCACAATGGGTAGAGATATTTGTTTGATCATTCGAATCTGAATTCCATGAAATCTAGATGGTTGGCCATGATCAACGAGATTGAATTTGAGATCAGCTACAGTAAAGGTAAAGAGAACAGGGTTGTAGATGCTCTTGGTAGGAGGATACAGGTGAATCATATAACAATTATGAGTTCTTATGGGATAGATCTACAAGATCGGATCTTGTAGGTAGGACACCAAGATGGCAAGAACATGGAGCTTATGCATAAGTTACAACAAGGTATAGGTGATAAAGATTTGGACTATAACCCCATAGAAGATGTCTTGGTTAGATTTAGGGATAGGATATATGTTCTAGATAATAGTGCACTCAAGAATCCTACCTTGAGGGAATTTCATGCTAAGCCATATTCAGATCACCAAGGATATTAGAACACAATGAGAATGGTAAAGAAGTTCTATTATTAGCCAAATTTGAAGAAATAAGTGTAAGATTTTGTGGCTAGATGCTTGGATTGTAAACAGGTAAATGCAGAGTGTAAGCATCCAAGTGGTCTACTACAACTGATTCCGATTCCAGAAAGGAAGTGGGAGGCCATTTCCGTTGATTTCATTACAGGTTTGTTGAGGAAATCTAGACAACATGATCCTATCATGGTTTTTGTGGACAGGTTGACTAAGGTAGCGCACTTCATTCCAGTGAAGCCTACATATTTATCTAATGATGTAGCACAAGTATTCATGAGAGATATAGTGAGGTTGAATGGTGTAAGGAAGAAAATTGTGTCAGACAGGGATGCCAAGATCTCTTCTAGGTTCTGGAAAGAGTTATTTGTAGGTTGGGTATAGTATTAGCCTTCAGCATAGCTTATCATCCACAACCAGATGGATAAATAGAGAGGCTCAACATGATATTGGATTATATGTTGAGGATGTATGTGATGCATCAACAACAGAAGTGGGAAGAGTATCTTGCATTGGTTGAGTTCGCTTACAACAATGGGTACCAAGAATATTTGAGGATGAGACCATTTGAGGCATTGTATGGGTGAAGTTGTAATAATCCTAGCAGTTAGAGTAATCCAGTGAACAAGGTGTTGATTGGACTGGATATGTTGGCAGAAATGGAATAGGAAATGCAGGTAATCAAGAAGAAACTGAAGCAAGCATAGGATAGACAGAAGAGTTATGTAGATCAAAACAAGTTGTTTAAGGAGTTTTAGGTTTGGGAACAGGTGTACTTGTGTATCAAGCTCAAGAAGAGCACCCTGAGGATGGTATCATGTGCCAAGTTGTCACCTCAGTTTTGTGGACCTTCAAGATTCTTGAGAGTATTAGATCAGTAGCCTATCGACTTGAACTACATTTAACAGTGAAAGTCCATGATGTTTTCCATGTGTCATTACTTAAGAAGTATGTTAAAGATGTTCATCATGTGATTTAATGGTTTGTATTAGAGGTGGATCCAGAAGGAGAATTCCAACTAGAACCTCAGTGCATTTTGTAGAGAAAGATGCTCATACTATGGAACAAACCAATCGAGCTAGTTAAAGTGTAGTGGAAGCACTTTGGGCTCGATGAAGCTACATGGGAGATGTCAGATCAGATGCAGGTTATGTATCCTTCTATATTCACTAGTTGAGCGGATGCTTTTTGATATATGTTTTGGTGTGGTGTTTTGGTATATGTATATGGATGTAAATGCCACCATGAGTTTTGTTATAAATATCCAATAAGCAGTATGAGTGTCATGTAATTTTGGTTGTCATGTTGTTATGTTTCTCATGTTGGTTTTCTTCTTAGCAGGTTGATCCTTGTAAATACTGCAACAAGCTAAGTTATAAAGCTCCATGGGAAGTATGTTTTTTTTCTAGCGGTCTTGCTGGTTGTAGGTGTCATTGGACATCTAGGATGGTGTTCCCCCAAGGGGGATGGTTCTGTAACAAACATGGTAAAAATTCCATGTAATAAAGTTAGTAAAGGGAAAATAATAACCTAGTCATGGGACATGTATTCAAAGATGAATGTTGAGCAAAAACATAGTGATGGGGAATACTTGTGATTAATTAATGGCTATGGAAATTGGCAAAGAAAATGGAAAAGGCTTTGGAAAGGCATGAGACATTTATTGGCATTTTATTTATGAAAATAATAGAAATTAGGATAAAAGAAAGGTGAAAGGTCACATATTGCATGTGAGGATGAAAATGAAGGAAAATAATGGAAAATTGAATAAAATAGAGGCCTCATTAATAAAATGGTTTCTGAGGATCAGTTTGTAGGCTTTTGTCAGTTCTAGTTTGGAGCTATTCTATTCTCTCTCACATACTCTTGGACAGTTAGAGTTTTCTTGGAGCACTCTTGGAGGAGTGTGGTATAATTGGAATTTTGGAGCAAGAAGGTAAAGGAAGAGTAGGAAGGCACAAGAGGACATTGGGATCAATGGCTACAACGATTTTTTCTTGCAAGTACTGAGTTGCATGTATTATTTCCTTGCTAGTTTTGGCATGCACGACATATGCATGTGGTTTCTTGGTTATGATACGTCATTGGCATGGAGGAATGCATGGATTAATGGTGGATTTTCTCAATCTTGACATTTCATTGATAGCCATGGTGTTGTGGGTGTCTTCCCTTTTGTATCTGGTTCGTTCTCATGTTCCTTTAGTTGTGGGTTGAGTTACTAGTGCCTAGAAGCCATAGTTGGAGAAATGCTTTGGAAGCCCTGAAATAGCTTGGGTTGAGTTACTAGTCCTGGAAGCCTTGGTTGGAAAAACACTCTGGAAGACCATGGTGCATTGAATTACTAGTCCTAGAAGCCCTAGTTGGCCAAATGCTCAGGAAGCCAAACAACAACTGCAGGTTGCATAACTAGTCCTCGAAACCTTGGTTGGAACAAATGCTCTAGAGCCCTGGACAACATGGGTAGAGACCAATCTTGTGATGGTTAGTGATGTATGATTGTGAGGTGGAATCAATGGTTGAGGGTTAAGGTGGTTTGGCCTCTAGAAGCCTTGGTTTGGTTTAGTTGGATGTGTTCCATGAGATCCCACATTCATTCTTCGAATATGGCATGAGGGTGACTTGCTGAAAGAGAGGTTTGGTTTAGCCTAGGCTATGGTCAAGTGGTTTGTGGAAGTCCCAAACCTAGTTTAATTTTGCATATGTTAATAAGAGATTCATTCCTCTTGTATTTATTAGGTAAAAATACTTTTTTTATATGTGGTATATATGGTTGTTGTATCCTTGTTATTTTTGTTGGTTATATGTTGGTTATGAGCATGTTTCATAACAATGACGATATATGTCTCTCATCATGTTTTGATTTGTAAATGAATGAACAATCAATATATGACCCAATAGATGATAACACAGCTAATGTGATAACGATTCAATTCTTCTTAGTGATTCTTAGATAAGTATGAGACCCTTATGCTCAAATTTGTTGATATGACCTGTAGATTGCATATTTGTGACATGTTTGACGAAATATCTGTCATGGCTAGTAGGGGTCGAATAAAGTCATTGACAAATTATTTTGATTAGTATTATTGGTTCAATGTTATTTTTAATTTCTAGAAGTTTCATGAAGTTCTAGGTAGTGGCCTGAGTCCTGGCCCTGAAAAATTGGCACAAAATATGGAGTTGCAAGCTCAGAACTAGCTGAAAAACTCTCGAGTCACTTGCATGACCTTGTTGTGGGAGCGATTGGAGGGTCCCAGTTGCATGCATTCCCATGTCATGGGAGAGACTACGGCTCTAGGAAAGTGAAATGTTAAGCTACCTCAGGGGTTGGTCACCTAGGAGGGTTGGTTGGATCCTGAAGGTTTTATAGCATGTGTAGAAGGTTAGATTGGTTGTGTTTTGTTGGTTCCACTTCCTTAATTGTACATGGGGAGTTGAATAATATCATAGTGACATCCCATCACATGTTTATCCCAATGGAATGGTTAACTTGGGTAAATGTGGGAGGAGGTGGTTACATATTCCTAGGAAACTGAAACAATGTGATGCTTGTATCTTAGGAAAGCACGATAAACAATTTTTTGATGATTATCATTCTAGAGAACATAGAAAATTTTAGCTCATTCATTCTGATTTATGTGGCCCAATGTGTGTTCCTTATGAAAATGGTAATAAATATATGATGACATTTATTGATGACTACACTAGAATGCATTGGGTTTATTTATTGAAGAACAAATATGAAGCTTTTGAAACATTCAAGAACTTTAATTCATGGATTGAAAATGATGCACAATCTCATATTGGATCTATTCATACTGATAATGGAAAATATATACATAAAATGGATTTGAAAGCTATCTTCACCAACATGGGATCAAAAATCAAACAATCGTGCCTTATAATCCCCAACAAAATGGAGTAGCTGAAAGAATGAACAAGACAATCCTAAATATGGTACATTCCATGACATTTTTCAAGAATGTTAAACTAATATTTTGGGTTGATGCAGTTTTATGTGTCGTGTATCTAAAGAATAAGTGTCCTTATAATGTTATCATAAACAAGACTCCCTATGAAATGTGGTATGTCCACATTCCCTCGGTGAGGCATATCAAGGTTTTTCGTTCCACCTATTTTGCCTTGATACTTGAGGAACAGAGAAACAAAATTGGTGTAAGGAGTCACAAATGTATCTTCTTTGGGTACTCAAATACATCCAAAGCATATTGTATCTATGTTGAATTGAATAAGAAGTTTATAATATCTAGAAATGTGATGTTTCCTAAATCTTCCAAGACTGACAATGTTGTTGAGTAGCAACTTGATCACTTGGATATATTCATACATGCAAATTCTTTTCAAAAGTTTGGTAATAAGATTACACATCCTAAAGGGGGGATTCCTATACTAGATCAATCTGTGGAATTTTTTTTTGAAGCAATCTCTCCCACGCATGAAGCTCCAACCATTGATGACACCTTGAGTGATGTGATTGAAAAATTTGGTAGACTAAATCTTGATTCAACCCCATCTCAGTCAATTGAGCAACTCGGGCCATCTTAGAAAGTTCCTCCAAAATGCCTGATAAATACACTTGAAATTGTTCATCCTGGTGAGGTTGCAAAGACAAGAATAATAAGCTCAACCAGACATAATGGAGGTGATGCAGACGATTCTGATTCACCTGTTTATATTGTTGTTTCTTATGATCGTGAATTGAATTTGTCTACAGATTTTGAGCCAAATTCCTTAAAATAAGTCGCTTCTCATGATGAATGGAAAGAAACGATGTAAAATTAATATGATGCTTTGATAAAGAATGGCACCTGGAAGCTGGTTGATCCTCCATTAGAAACCAAACCTATAGGCTGCAAGTGGGTCTTCAAAAACAAGTATAAATCAAATGGCTCACTTGAAAAGCATAAAGCCAAGCTTGTGGAAAAGGGTTTTGCACAGAAGGAAGGGGTGGATTATGAGGAGACTTTTTCTCCCATAATGGAGTGGGCTACCATCTAGACACTCTTGGACTTGGTAGCTATGAACGAGTTAAAATTCCATCAAATGGATGTAAAAGCTACTTTATTGAATGGAGATGTTAAAGAGAATATTTTTATGTCCCAACCAGAAGGATTTATTGTGAAGAGCCAAGAAAAGAAAGTATGCAAGCTTGTAAAATCATTATATGGCCTCAAGTAAGCACTGCAGGCTTGGTATGAGAAATTGACTGAGCATCTTCTGAAACTCAATTTCAAACATTATGATCTTGATGATGCAACTTTGTTTGTCAATAAAGTTGGCAAAATAATTGTTTATCTTGTTTTGTTTGTAGACGATCTTCTAATAAGAGGGAACAATGAGAACTACATTGCATCCATAAAGAAAGAATTGAGGAAAGGTTTTGTAATTACGAATTTGGGCTATGTTCACTACTATCTTGGTATTGAAGTAACTCAACATCAAAAGTTTATATTCCTCTCTCAGAAGAAGTACATTAGAGATTTGTTGAATAGGTTTGGCAAGTTTGAGTGCAATCCTTTGACTACTACAATGAAACATAACTTAAACCTCACATATACTGAAGGAAAAAAATTTGAGGATGCAACAAAGTACATATGACTCATAGGAAGTTTCAACTACCTGACTAATACTAGACCAGACATTTCATTTGTTGTTAGAATCCTCTATAGGTTTATGCAAAAGCATTGTGAGGGTCACTAGCCTGCTGCAAAAAGGGTTCTAAAGTACTTGAAGGGAAATAAGGACTTTGGAATCAAGTATACACAGGTGGATGACTTCAGCTTGATTGGATACTTTGATTCAGATTTTGATGGAGATAAAGAAAATAGAGTATCTACTTTAGATTATGTTATGAGTCTTAGATCAGGAGTTGTCTCCTGGAGGTCATGCAAACAATCAATTCCAGTAGATTCCACAACTAAGGTACAATATGTCGCAACAGCTAAAGAAACGAAGGAAATTGTGTGGCTAAGGAAAATTTTGGAAGATTTGTAGGAGAAACAAGTAAATTCAACTCTTCTTTTGATTGACAACACTTCTACAATAAATTTGGCCAAGAACCCAAAGTTCCATGATTGAACAAAGAATATCAATACAAAATACCATTGAATTCGTCATCATTTTGAGGCCAAAATAATCCACTTACTACATCGTTCCACAAATGAGCAGACTACAAACATCTTCACTAAAGTGCTTGGAAGGGAAAAGTTTGAAAGATTTAGTATGATGCTTAGACTCACCAGCATCCCTTTATATTAAGGGGGGGGGTGGGAGGGAATGTTGAACAACTAATATTTGGGATTAGGAATCATTTGTAAATATTGTAAATTGAAAAATAAGAGAAGTTGGAAGATGAAGAAACATTGGGAGATGAAGCGTAATAGTCTTTCTCTCCTTGTATATAGCCATATGCTATCTTAATGAAAATAAAACAAGTTATTCGTGGAGTTACTCGTAGCCTGACAAATTTAATGCAAATTTTAGAGCTCCATATTTTCTTTCATTGCTTTCGACTACTTTAGAGGATTTTCACTTCACTTTCTTCCTCATATCGAATTGCCTCTACTTCATATCTTCTTCATTAGGCCGAAATTGTCTGCACCCTTCTTCATTGAATTGATATGTTAAATGGAGGCAAAAGCATTATAATATATAGTTGTTCAAGTCATATCAGGTGACTTTTCTACCAATTAACTTAGAAATGACTTGAATTTGTAATGGAGCCGACATGGATATATTTTTCCTCACCATCTCAAACGTAGGCATATTTGCATGATATTTTGGAGATCATCACACAAGATCCATTTGATTTCATTGTGATTTTCATAAATAAGGCCTTCTCTATTTTTAAGAATTATATTATTGCACAAGAAAAGAGTACATCATAGATGCTAGTTAGAGAGTCTGGTTATGATTGTGCAAATTACTTCGACTATATGGGAAATGAGTGCCACCATATCTACTTTAACCCTAATCTTATTTAGAGAGTTAGGAAAGGAGTGGCAACATATCTTCCTTAACCCTGACCTTATTTAGAGAGTCAGATTATGATTGTGCAAATTACTTCTGCCACATAGGAAATGAGTACCACCATATTTACCCCTGAGCCTTTTTTCAGGAAGTACATATTTGGAAACTCAAATGTGTAACAAACTTTGCAACCTTGAGCTTGTAATAAGATTATTCCTAAAGGTGTGAATCTCCCCGTTGCATTGACATTAATGAAAATTTCTTCAACATGATTGAAGCACAGAGGGAGGGATAATTATTGAAGGAAGGGAGCCATAAAAGACAAAGAGGTGAAATGAAGGCTTCAAGAAGCATAGAGTATAAACCACATCAAGATGAGAGAGAACTAGAAAATTCTAGGAGGAGAGGGGGAAGGAGATTGCATTTGTGAACAATTCCCAGCCAAAAACACTTACAAACTGAAAGAAAGGGGAAAGTGATACCTTAAAATCCAAGTTATCCACAAATTGGATAGGAGCTTGAGCCTATAACTTCCTTATCCAATTTGGGAGAGAAAGACCTCCTTGCTTTGTTAGAGCTTGAAGGAACAGAGCTAAGAGAAGCCATGAAGGCTTCCACGACATCCACTACTAAAACTCTATCATGACTTCACGTTGCTCAAGCACATGAAAAGACAAAGAGGCTAACCAAAGATAATGAATGTGAAGGAATGAAAGAACCAAGTTAGGAGGCCTGACCCTTCCAATTTCTTTTCTTTTTGCAAGGAGCTGAATGTAAGTTTGAAAATCTTGTAAGTTTCGAAACCTACATCATTACTTCCAATTGGATTGTGTAAAAATCTACAGGGAATGGAAACATTCTTGTTTGAACATTATAACAAGCGGAGCTCCCCTTGAAATGTAGAGCCCCTTAAATGCATTCTTCCGTATTGCACAGGGGATTAATGGCATAATAAATAGGAGGTGACAGGCTAGCGAGCCAGGTGATAATTAACTCCATGATCTACTTTTCCAATTAATAGATAAGCTTGCTCTTCAACCACTCCACCTATCCTATTATCATGTGTGGAATTTGGGGGGCTAACTAGGCATTGCAGCATCCCTCCCCATATCTCCTTGAATAGTTTAAAGCACGCTTTAGGCCATTCCATCAATAAAATTATCCCTAAACTCTATTTGTAAAAAACATATTGATCTTAAATCGTTTTTCTTAAATTAATTTTATTTATAAAATTGTAAAATAAATCAAATAATTATTTACTTAAAAACATAATAATTTTTCCTTCCCTTAAAACTAATCAAACTAATCAATAACTATACTCTATCAAACCACTTGCACTCTACTTCGAATTTGAGTAAATTTAACATAATTTCTTTAGAGAAATTAAAATTCAATCCCTTCCACGCCAACACAATAACTCTGTAAAGAATTCCATCCCTTTCACAACAACACAATAACTTGACTAGCATATGGTGATATATTGTGATAACTAAAAATTAGATTATTCTGGGTGATTTATTTGAGACACACAAATAACTCTTAAGCCAAACATTGACTATGAGTAAGAATGTAATCTAAAAAATGTATGAGCCGTCTTTGGCAGGGGAATGCTTTTGTCCACATCATAATGATGTGGCAACCCAAAATATCTTTGTTGGCATTCAGGTATAGTAGTCATATACATGTAAATGGAACTAGAGAGATCTGGATATGTCGAAGGATTCTCAGGAAAATGGGGCCTACTGCCGTAATTTTAGTGCCGATTTTCACCGAAAAAAAAAGAAAGTGTCGGTGAAGAATAATCTGATTAGCGAAAGTGTCGGTGAAGAATAATCTGATTAGCTGTGGACTTTAGACTTTGTGCTCCCTCCTCTGCTTCAGACTTACCATTGTGTATATATATCACACTAATTCTAAACAACCCCATTGCACAATCACTTCATTATCATCGCTCTTGCTGTGAGTTGAAGGTCTGAAGGTGTTGATTCTTAAAAAGCACGCCATGTCTGACAACAAAAGGTCTCCACCACCACCTGTAAGCTTCACGGAAGGAAATCCTCCTCCAGGTTCCGTATTCTCTTCACTTCTCTTCCTGTCCTCCTTCGTACTCTTTATTGTTTCGTTGCCTGATAATCACAATTGATTTTCATTTCCATTAAAATGCTTTTCCTGCTATCAGGGTATCCTACGCAAGCTCCTCAGCCTCAATATGCTGAAGCTCACTCTGTCAAAACGCAGCAGAGAGAAGAAAAAGGATTCATTGAAGGATGGTATGAGTTAAATTCAAAATTTCATTAATATATCTGTAATTGTCTGTATGTTCGAGTTTTCTGTTATTTATTTATTTCTGTGAATGTGGATCTGCAGCCTTGCGGCTCTGTGCTGTTGTTTCCTGTGCGAGGAATGTTGCTGATGAAGAGAATCAGATTAAAATGTGGAGAAAGTTGAATTATATTTTATTATTGTAGTTTCATTATGTTGTGCAATTTCTGTGATTAGGTATACGATAACTATCCCTTGGAATCAATACTTCGTGTACGTGTACGTTCAGTGCATGTAACCCAAAGCTTTTTCCTTAGTATTTGTATTTTGGTTATAAAGTGTGATTTAGTGGATTTCGCCTCATCAAATTTAATGTTAAGGGACATTTTTCTCACAGCTTAAACATGTGTAATGTCCAAATAATAATAAGTCTATCTAAATAGTAAAAGATCAAATAAGTTATTTGTTATTTTTCCGTTAATAAAATGTGTTTTTATTAAAATAAATATCTGGTATGCTAAAATAACTTGGACAGCAAATTGAATAATTGTAACATTGAAATACAATTTTGCCTGTACATTTATTTTGTGTTAAAAAATATTAATTATTTGGAAATGCAAACTTTAACTTTTAAAAAAGAGAGATCAGAATCGCTTCTCAGAGTGTAAAACTCAAAATAAAAGTTGTCCCTTCAGAACTTTAATCCTAATACCTCTCAGCATTTTATTCTTTCTATTTGTGTTTAAAATTCCTTATATGTTTTGACAGAGTTTAAATAAAAAAAACTAATTGTTGCTTTTTAAATGGATTTGAAAAAAAAATTGCATTTTAAAAAATTTGATTTCTTTCTACAATTGATAAATTTAAAATTAAAATAGATTTACATTAATTATAAATTGAATTAAAAACATTTTTATTAATTATTTATCATTCACATATATTATCCTTAACATCAACTCCATATATATTAAGCTTCGAAAAAATTATACATTCCCTTTTTTTTTACAAGTAGAAAACACCTCTCCTCTAAACCAAAACTATGTGACTTTATGTTAATATAAAGTTATTAGACTGTTTTATTTAAGAAGTATATTAAAATATCATTTATTATGACTATTTTAAATGTTATGGTTTTAAATGCATTCAGAAAAGAAGGAATTGCATACCTTTAGTATATTAGATTGTAAAAAGAGCTCTTATATTCATCTTAATCATAGATCTAAGAAGAGTCCAGAGGGATGGAATCTTTTAAGGTGTAAACCTCTTTTAAAGTGAAAATTTTGAATAAAAAATCACACCATAGATTTGATCTCTCTAGAAGCCATATATATATATGAAGTGTATTTTTTTTATTGTGTTTAAATTACATTTTTGAATGTATAAAATGGATTCAGTGTCTTCTCTTGAAACAACTAACAAGTTATTTACCAATCTAAATATCAGATCTGTGTAAAATGAGGTAGATTTGTAACATAAATATGAGATCTACAAATAATGGGAGGATTTATAAAATAAATATCAAATCTATACATAATGCAATAGATCTGTAAAAGCATGTTAATTGAAAACCCATATCTAAAATAAATAATATAAAACATTCACACAACCAAAATGAACAAAAGATTTACGTGGAAGATCTGACACGGAAAAACCATTGGGAAATATCTCTAAGGGAAAGATCTGTAACGTTTCCATTATATAAAAAACTCGCAACCATTAGCTCCACTCCAATCTTCTTGCCTTCTCACCGCACATAAGAAATAGAAGCAATCACAGGCATAAGAACACCAAGAATTACCCTAGAAAACCCCAACTTAGGGGAAAAACCTAGCCTAATATAATTCTATTAGATTTAGCCAAAAACCCAAAGCTTGTCGGGGAGCCTACTCACCCCTGATAAAAACAGCCAAGAGAACACAATCACAGAAACTTAATCATATATTATGCACACATTGTGTATGTGCAAATACACTCACACACAGATTACATTCAGATCACTTTATTAAATAGAGTTTGTGAGATCCAACTTATTCCTAATTTAGATAGAGAGGTTGAGAGAATTTCTCAACCATCACAAACCAACTCCTTAAATATGGAACGTGAGCATTAACTCCAACATCCCCCCTTAATGATTACATTACATCAAAATAACAAAATAATCAATCTTGTCAGTAGATGCTCCATCAAGTTGCCTCGTAACCCTCGGAAAGGTGTAGTTGGCAAGTTGGATTCCCAAGTTCCTTTCTCAACTCCCGAATCAAGGATCTCCCGAAGTCAATTACTGGACAACATCCCAATCTGTCGCATAACCTCATTAGGAAACCACTTCCACGTCTACCACTAATGAGGGACCCTTCCCTAGATCCGCAACTGCCATACTATCTGGACAACCATCCATATTGAGCCTTACTGCTACTTGATCTTTAAGTACTGGCATCAGACACATAGTTGAAATGCTAGTTATTTTAAAAGAGTTTAATAGATTCACTCTCTTCATTGGATTCATCATAATATGAATGATTTTGCTAGCTCACTGAAACAGAGAGCAGAACCAACAATATAATGGCTATGAATACGATAGAACTGAACACCTTGATAATAAGACATCTTGCTATATAAAACCCAAAAATTTGCTGGCATTATATATCGATCTGCATTTAATTTCTAACTATGGCCAAGCTCAGACCTCCATACTGTATTATACATGTTCCAGAGAAAAGTACCACCACTTGGGGATCCATACTTGTTATTGGATCGCCGAGAGGCAAGACCATGTATCTCACCACATTCGCGTCCGTTGTTAACCCACTTGGAATTGGAATTAGCGATAGAATGAATGTTGGAATATGCGGAAAGAATGGCATCTAGAGAGGCAGTGAAACCTTGCGCGGAATGATTGCTTAAATGATCAGTAGACTTGAGGGCTCCCACGGAGTTCTGATCTTCATCTGCAACATTAAGAAAGGGGTGGACTCTCTTTGCATCGCTCTTTCGCAGTTCCCTTACAAAAGCGAATGGAACCATTCTTGTAATTCTAGTTTATTGGCTGCCAGTGAAACCCCAAAAATCGATGGATGGATGGAGATCAGAACAGAAAGGAAGTATGAATTATAAAGATCAATGGATGAATGAATACACGCGAAGGCTTCTCAAAACGCACATGGGTTTCATATACACCATTATTGTGATTCCTATTTTTTTTTAATATATGGAGTGTTGATTTCTTCAGTGACACCGAGAGACATGTGATTAATTAAAAAGAATAAAGTATGGGATGGTAGGGGAATCTCCATGCAATTACATGTTGCCTGTCAAAGGATCTAGAACTCCACCACAAGCAGCATTCGATGTCGTGATGTTCCTCCACATGTTGCGAGCAAAGCCTATAAGTCAAAATAATCTATCGAGCAGGGACTGTCTACAATCGATGTAAGAAGATGACAAACCTCACCACGGCCTGTGGCGCACCAGTCTTGAAGCTTAAGGTGTCGGTCACCGGTTCGATCCACGCCCTCTCCTCCTAACAAGCAGCTCTTACATAGGTTTAACATCCAGATGCACCTCTTCTCAGATCTAGCTCTCCTCACAACACAGGTTTAGATCTTAGCAGCTCTGATACCATGATAAAAACAGCCAAGAGAACACAATCACAAAAACTTAATCATATATTATGCACCAATGGTGTATGTGCAAATACACTCACACACATATTACATTCAGATCACTCTATTAAATAGAGTTTGTGAGATCCAACTTATTCCTAATTTAGATAGAGAGGTTGAGAGAATTTCTCAACCATCACAAACCAACTCCTTAAATATGGAATGTGAGCATCAACTCCAACAGCCCCTTGGTCTCATACACATTTAGCCAAAAACATGACGAAGGGGGACACTATTTAACCCTTGGTCCCATACATTGACCAAGGAGACTTGCTAAACCCTTACCCCTCACACTAGGCAGGGAGATCGTCTCAACCCTTAGCACCTTGGTTCTTTGCACATTTACAATGGAGACAAATCATGTGCCTAAAAACATTAAGGATTGTCATTCCCGAGTCAGGGTTAATCATAACATCTTCAAAATTTACTTGGGAACTTGGATTGTATACAAAATACAGCTTAAACTTGCAATTGGAACACACCATTCCTTGATCTCAAACAAAATTGACCACAATAATATAATAATATTATTATAGTTATTTTTAATATATATAATATATTTTTGTTATTTGATTTTATAATCATTATTAAATTTAATTTTCTTAACTAGCTGTGATCTTTGGTCTCTAATTCGCTTTATTTAAGCATTGCATGGTTTTGCCTATAGTTCTGATGATGAACACACTTGTTGTGTTTCTACCAAAAAGACTCTTCTTATATATACACATTTTAAATATTTTTTTGAAATATATTATTTAGGAGGCCATATTGAATTCTTTATTATTAATAATATTTTTTAAATACTAAAAATTAATTTGATATTAAGAATTAAATGAATTACATATCTCGAATTTTATTTTATTTTTAATTGCCCCTATTTTTTAAGCATTGAAATATTTTATTATGATCAACACTAAAATAATTTTTCATTTACTTTCTCTCCATATACATATGTATGAAGTCGAGATTGAAATAAATTAGTCAACATGCATTTAAGAATATTATTTGAGTTATGTATTGAAATATTTTTAAAAACTTTACCTAAGTCATGTTTTGAAATATTTTTTGAGAGTATAAGAATTATGAGGTTTATTTTACTTATACTTATGGAATTGTTTTAATGCATGTAATATAGAAAATGCAAGAAATAGAGAACAAACAAAAATACAATCTATCACAACCATAATAACACAATATATGACCTTGGAAAACATTTGAGGGAAAATCCTAGTTAAAAAGTGAGGCTGCTATGCTCTCTCTTTCTCTAAATGGAAATGGATGTAGGTACAAAGAAGTGAGACATGTGGTCCCTGGGATACCATAGTGAAAAAACACTCTTTTTTTTCCTCTCTCCCTACCCACTCTTAACTAATTTTCTCATCTATGGAACAAAATGCACTCAAATAGAATGAAACTCCTTTTCCTCTTAGTGGCATGGTTAACATAATCCAATAGCCTTCTAAAGTGATTGATTTTTACTCATTCAACTCTTAACAACTACAATATTGAACCTTCTAGAGTCTTCTTCATCATTATCACATAACCAACCTCTTTTTCATGAAATGGGAGTTGACATGGCATTCTTTTAAATCATGGTGGTCAACATGGGAAGATTTCCAAATGGCATAACATTGGCATAAAAACTCTAATTCAGAGTTTACTATTTTTGGTAGTTTTTTGGGTCCCAAACTTTCATAGCCGTTTTCAGGACACAAATTATGTTTTTGGCT
The DNA here is from genome assembly GCA_000404065.3 of Pinus taeda. NCBI lineage: Eukaryota > Viridiplantae > Streptophyta > Pinopsida > Pinales > Pinaceae > Pinus > Pinus taeda. The sequence continues at coordinate 14,766 of APFE030170379.1, read as the reverse complement.
AAACTGGTAAAAAATGGCTCTTTGACTCATTTTCACATTCAAAATCTATGGTCCTTGGATAGATATTTCTAACGAGGTATTGTACGTGTCAAACATAGATCATATGCCGAAGTTACGACCCGTGGAAGTTGATGTACAAATTTACCCAAACGAGGCCCATAGTTTTGGCACTTCATCTCCTATGGTTAGGTTTCTGGATGTTTTGGGTTTTACATTCTTTCTTAATAATAAATATGCATGCGAGCCTCATTGTAACACAATATAGAGGAATGCAGCTACCACATCTCTTCTCAGAGATAAGTTGTCATCGCTCGAGCTAGTTTATTTCCATTTTTTTTGTAAGTATATTTCAGTATTTGATATTATTGAAATGAAGTGTTATTTCTGTTGCATATCTATATTTATGGTTATATCTATGATTTTTTGCATTCTTGTTTAAGTTCATTCAACCACTGGAAATATGTTTGTGTGTATAATAGCATTAGCAAGTTTGGAGCTTAAGCGAAAAGGTTTCACCCCCAAAAGAACACCATTTGATTTCTCAAACTACTTCCATAAGATTTTAGACCCCAATTCAACAAACTAGGACCCACCAATAAAAATGGTCCTGTGACTTAATTCCTTCACTTTTTCCACTTTTAAACAACTAATATAGATGAAAATAATATATTGATTCGTTCAACATCAAAAAAATATTAATTTATATTGGATATATACAATTGAGAAAACTTATAAATACCTTTCATGAAATATATTCATTCAAAACGTTGGCTAATTTTCTTTTTGAAGGATGGTGAGCGGTAGATACACTAAGTTGCTTTTGTATTTTTCTATAATAGGTAGGAACACACAACCATATTATGTTAAGGAATGTGTATATGTTTCTATTTAAGTAGGACAAAGATCCATATAAACAATTTCTACAAGGAATCAAATATTCAAGTCAATTTTATTAATAAAAAGGATATGCATGTGTTAAGAAAGTCTATATATTTAGAAAGCACTCATGCATTAAAAAAGCATTCATGTTCCTTTAAGTAAAATAAATCAACATAGATCCATCTTAATCACAGATCTCACAAGGACATGGAAATATTAAATCTCTTGAGGTGCAAATCTCTTTTAGACTGTAAAACTTGAAAAACAAAGAAAAACAATTTACACCTCAAAAGATTTATTATCTCGAAGTTATACACACCATGTAAAAGTTTTCATTGTTTAAATTATATTTTTTTAATCATGAATAGATTCAATGACTTAAATATCCCCATGTGTAGTTTTTATTTATTTAAAGCTCATTTTTGAATGGTTGAATGGATTTAACAACCTGAAATTCCCCATGGGCACTTGGATTGTGTAGAATACAAAGTTAAAAATTATAATTCCAACAAATAGTTTCCATATTTCAGAAAAAATTGACCAAAAAATATACTTGAAAAAGGGCCAAAATGTAGAATATTGATACTACTTGAAATGTTTTAACCATAAGCTTTGTTTTTTTCAATTTCTTTATATAGTATATACATTTTTTTAACCATGTATAATATATGCATGACATTGAGATATTTTATTTATAGATCATATTGTAAATATTAAAATTTTATTTTGTTATTAATATATTTTTAAATACACATCAATATTAGTGTGATCTCTATCTCTCTCTCTTTCATTGCTTCTCTCTCTACCTTCCTAACTGTAACAACCATGGTTAAAAATCCATGTAACAAAGTTAATAAAAGAAAAAGGAAAAAATAAGACAAAGGTTATGGGATATGTATTCCAAGATAAATCTTGGGAAAACCATCCTAGTGTGGGTGTTCGTTTAGTTTATTATGGCTAAGGGAAATTGGCAGAGGCAATGACAAAGACTTTGAAAAGGAAAGAGGCATTATTTGGCATTTATTTTATGAAAATAATGGAAATAAGGAGAAAAGGAAGGTGAAAGGTCACAAGTTGCATGTGAACAGGAAAATGAAGGAAAATAATGGGAAATGAAGAAACTAGAGGCCGCGTTAACAAAAATGCTTTTGAGGATCAGTTCACAAGCTTTCTATCACTTCAGTTTTGGAGCTCTCTCTCTCTATTCTCTCTCTCACACTATTGGAAACTTAGAGCATTCTTGGAGGACTCTAGCATTGGATCAAGGAAAGCAAAGGAAGGACAAAGAAGGAAAAGGGAAGCAAAGTTCAAGCACAGAATAGCAGGACCATGCAGATACAACATGATTACTTGTAGGTATCAATTTTCATGTGTGATTTCTTTGCTAGATTTGGCATGCATGGTACATGCATGTGTGTATTTGATTCTCTTGTTGTCATTGACATGGGTTTTGCTAGGTGTGAAAGTGCTTTTCAATCTTGCCTTGCCATTTCTAGATAGACATGATGTGATGGTGGTTCCTCTTATTTGGTTGAGTTGGATTGTTGGATGGTATCGAAGCTGAGTGAGGTGGTCTCCGAAGGAGAACATAAAGCTTAGTGATCCCTGGACTGGTAAAGGTGAGATTGCGGTAAAGCCAGATTATGTGTACCTCAGTGGGCCTAGGAATTATTAACCGGTGAATGGAAATATATATGGTAAAGCCTAAAAGTGTGTGCTCTTAATCAGGCCTAGGAATCCTCAATCGATGAATGGTCGAATATATGATAAAGCTTGTAGGGTGGAGTCTCGATCAGGCCTAGGAATCCTTGATCGATGAATGGAGAGATATATGGTAAAGGCTTGAGACTGGAGTGTTGAAAAGGCCTAGGAATCCTTGACCGATGAATGGAGGGATATACGATAAATCATACAGACCAGGAGATAGAAAAATTCCTCACGGTGTAGGTGGAGATATTTAGAGGCATCCATGCTTGTTTAGGGCCTAGTGATCTAGTGGGGATTTCGATAAAGCCCACTATTGTATGCTTATTGTTTGGGCCTAATAATCCCTTGGTGGATTGTGGTAAATCCCGAGGAAGCCCTCGTTGGTTTTGTTGTGAGTCCCACATTCATGCTTGGAATATTGCATAGGGGTGATTGGCTAAAAGAAAGATTTGGCTCAACCAATTTATGGTTGGGTGGTATGTGGAAGTCCTAGGCTTGGTTGGCTTAAGCATTCACTAATAAGATCTTCTTCTCCTTGGTATTTCATGTGTAAATGTACTATTTCATATGTGATTTTATGGATGTCATATCCTTGTTATTTATGTTGGTTATATGTTGGTTATGAGTATGTTTTATGATAGACTTGATGTATGGATCTCATCATGTTTTGATTAGAAAATTAATGAAAATATGAATATATGACCTAATAGATGATAATGCAACTATATTGATAAGGCATCAATGCTTCTTTATGATTCTTAGATAAGAATCAGACCCCTATCCTCATATATTTTTTTATGACTGGTAGATTACATGTTTGTGACATGTTTGTTGAAATTTCTCTCATGGATAGGAGGTGTCAAATAAGTCAACTGTACCAATGATTCCCTAGTAACCTTGTTTCAATGTTATTTATCATTTTTGAAGGTTTCATGAATTTTTTGGCAGTGGCCTGAGACCTAGCACTTAAAAAGTGGCCCAAAACCTAGGGTCGCTAGTAGAAAACTTCCTGAAAAAGTCCACAATCATTGGCATGACTTATTCTGGGAGTGACTAGAAGGCCTCATTCACATGTGTAGATTTTCACGGGAGCGACTAACGGTCTAGATTAGTAACATGTCAAATTCACTCGGGGGTTGGTCACCTGGAAGGTTGGTTGGCTCCTGAAGGTTCTATAGTATGTGTGGAAGGTTAGAATGGTTTTGTTTTATTGGTTCCACTTCCTTAACTATACATGGGGAGTTGAACCACATCATAGTAGCTGCTCATCACATGTTTACCCGAGTGGATTGGTTAGGTTGGGTAAATGTGGGAGGAGGGTGTTACACTAACTATGACCCCCCTCTCTAATTCTCACCCCACCATATCTCTCTCCCTCTCTCTCAAATCTCCAACATTCTCTTCCTCTCTCTCTTTCTCCCCCTCTAGATTTGTCTCTATCTTCCTTCCTCTCCCCTTTACTCTCTCTCTCTGTCCATCTCTCTTGTTCTATCCCCTCTTTCCCTCCCTTTTCTCTATTTCTCTATCGTTACTCCCTCCCATAGCCCATCCTTCACAATAAGCCCCCCTTTCTCTCTCTCCCACTCCATTTTTCTCTCTCCACTCCATCATTTATCTATCTCTCACTCTTCCTCTCTCTTTCCTCTCCTTTCTCTCCTCTCACCCAATTCTTAATAAATCACCCACATACACAAATAATCTCTCTTCTCCCTCTCCTTCATCTCGCCCCTCTCTCCTCCCTCTCCCTTCCTATTTCTCTCTATATGCCTCTCACTCTCCCCTAGTCCCTTCTTCAGCAAAAACCCCCTCCAACTATGTCTTTGTCTTCCTCCCATGTCTCCCACAACTCTCTCTCTCTCCCACACTGTCCCTTCCCCACCCTCTTTCATTATCTCTCTTAGTATTTTACTCTCACTCACTCACACACACACACACACACACACACTCCTCCTATTTTCCTCTCACTCACCCACTCATTCTTCCCCACCTCTCTCTCTCTCTCTCTCTCTTGGCCTATCTATCCCTCCCTTTCTTACCCAACATGTCCCCCACAACCCAACCTCAACCATTTCCCATTTGTTAAACTTCATATCTCCATGAATATGTTCACTTTCATATGAGCTTGAACATGCATGCATTTCAAATGCTAGGAATAAGTGCATGTTTTAGCACTAGGAATAAGAACATGGTTTGAGAATTTAACTTTTCCTAGTGGGAATTTTATGTTCTTGATGAGTTGGTTTCTTTAGATATAAGTTCAAGATTACAAACCTCATGATTTGGGTTATAAATACAAGAAAACATTAATTTTTGAGAGAACATGTGTGTGTCTATGTGTGATTTCTTTAGGCTATACAAAATTATCCATGAAACTACATACACATATAGAGTCACCTATACAAATTCTAAATAAATACTTTCTTTTAAACAATTAATAGTTTTTACTATTTGTAATATATTTTTCTCTCTATATATGCCAAAATCTTAAAATGCATCCCTCTTTTATTTCCATCATAACTTTTTTTTCCTTATCCATTTGAAAAAATATGTATATATGGTGCACTAGAGGACATTGGGATCTGCAATCTATTTTTTTTTCTTAACAATGTTAAGACACTTTTAGGTTGCAGTAATAAAAGACCTTCTAATTTCAAGGATATAATGACTTTCATAGATTGTTCTTGTGCACAAATATTTT